>JAHHFK020004132.1:0-273156 GCA_024533555.2 Aedes koreicus
AAAATTTCCGATTACCTGAGGTTCTTGCCTTCACACCTGGTGAGGAGGCGGAGAGACAATTCTGAGAGCCGGTCGGGGGGTGGCAGCAGCATTCCATGCCCAGCAGTTCCAGGACTCATGGTATGAGTAGAGTGCATACAACCTAACGCGATAAAGAGACACCGATACTGAATACATTCCAGTTTAATGATATGCGACCGAGCTGCCGACTGAAAGCAAGAACTACCGTATTCTATAACCGACAAAATTGTTGTCCGGTACAACGTCAGAAGATCTTGTGGATGAGCTCCCCACCAGATTCCAGTGATTGTGCAGAGAAAGTTTATCCTTTGCTGGCATTTTCGCTTCAGATACTCAATGTAGGATCTCCAGGTGCACTAGAATTGAACCAGACTCAAGATTTTAAAGGCCTTAGAATGAGTTTTATCGGTGTACCCCAAATTTGAAGCTTTGGTTGTGCTTGGGTTATGCTTCCTAGAAAAAACTACCAACTCAAGTTTTCTCCGTAGAGAATTCGATACCTAGCTCTAGAGCCCGAGTAGACAATTTGTCTCAAGAGTATCCTGTAAGGGTCCTTGCAGATCGACCCCATTGGGTCCAGTGACAGACACTACGCCGTCATCTGCAAGTTGTCATCCTTCCAAGATTGATCTGCATGATTTTAAGCAATTGAATGAATCCTAATGAAACTCTCAAATTGTTTATACACTCAGTAGCAAAAAATAGCCAAGCAAAAATTTTGCTTCCATAAACCGTCATATACAACATACCGTACCTTTTTCAACCATCACATTTTTTGACTTAAGAATTTGACAGCGCTACATAAACAATATGCAGCCCTTATGTGACAGAAATTTCATTAAGATAAAGATAATTCATCTTGTTAATACGCAAAATTTGTTACGCATGAAATATCTCAAATAACGAGTGTTACTCTCGAAGAACTTAAAAATATGGGATACGATTTGAATTGGTTTGTGGAAACTGCGTATACAGTATTGTACAGTAATATTGGTCGAATTCGCCTCGGCTTTTTTAATGCACCGATATTTCAGCATGGTCAGTATCGGGTGAAAAAGGGAAATACTCATGTTGGTGCGTCTTTGAGGCCAGCTGTGGAAACAGTGCAAATTTTGTCCACATTATTTCTCATACCATTTTATGCTGTGGTGATATTTTTATTATGCTACCTAATGTTTTCACAAAAATACGTATTTTTGAAATTGGTATGGCCAAAAACGACTTTATTGACATATGTTATCATAACTTCAAATTTATACATTCTATTAACATGGTCACATAAGGTCAATACATTATTTATAGTGCTGTCAAATTTTCAGTCGAAAATATTGATAAATGACAAAGTTAAAAGAGGTTGAACATGACGTTTTTTGGAAGCTAAATTTTGCTCGGTTTTTTTTTTGCTACTGAGTGTAACTGCTTTGCCTGAATGTTCTAACTCTTCTTACATTGAATGTGAGGTATTTTCTATTTCCTGTACGGAAGCTGTACATTCGTTTAGCCGTATGGTAATAATGTGTGACAAATTTCTAAGTTCGACAAATTTCAATATTTAGTACTTCGTATGGCCACCTCCATTTTGGATAACTTCAAGAATCTAGTTTGGCATCGAATCGGACAGCTTTTGCAGTGTTGCCATGTCGATGTTTCCAAACACTCTTTAAGGACAGTCCATTAAAGAAAGTGGACACCTGTTTCTCAAAGGAAAATATGTATGTTCGAACAAATTCATAGCTATGCTTTGAAAAATTAAAAACAACATAAACATGACCAAATTTACGTGAGTTTAATTCAAACATTCTCATTTCTGAAGAACGGTGGGATTTTTCTCTTTATACCTCCCATAAGATTCTGCACAACTTTTTCCGCAACTTTTCGTTGTGCTGCAGACTTAATTTTCTTGAAACAGTCAACAGATCTTGCTTCTCTTCTATTTTTCTTAAGATGCTGCTTAATTATTGCCCAGTATCTTTCGATAGGACGTAGTTCACGGCAGTTTGGCATTTTCCGACAAAATCGACCTTCTCTTTCTTGATCATCTCCAACGTAGCAGAAACGTACAGAGAAGATGCCAGAGCCGGCCAAAACAACGGAGGATCCGTTTGGGTAGATGGGTAGAAACCAAGTAGAAACCGTTTTCTGGTGCATTCTTTTCTGTAATTTTCACCGTTGATTGTGCCCGTTGTGAAATATGAAGAACTCTGGAAGCCACAAGCGCAAATGGCTTGCCACACCAAACCCCTTTCTCAAATTTTTCGGTTTGGATGTATCGCACATCATCAAACACATCTGCCCTCTGCTCAGCGTTGAAAAATAGCGGCCTTGGAAGTGTACTGGTATCCAATTTGACGTACGTCTCGTCGTCCATCAAAATGCACCGGTTCGGCTTTTTGGAGGAGAACGTCATACAAGTTCCATGACCATATTATCGAAGAAGCTTTCTGTGAATCCTTCCATTTGGGTGATTTTTGCTTCTTGTGGGTTCTGATATTGTTACGCTTTTTGATATTCTGCACAGTTTCGACGCAAATGTCCACTTTTTTGGCAATTTCACGAACGGAATACGGTTTATGTGTACCGCTGCCAGCTCCTTCTTCTGGTCCGATGCCCGCCGTTTGCGTCCAGATTTCGGTAAATCGTCAAAAAAAAACTCGTTTCTCTAAACTTCTTAATAATCTTGAACACTGCAGCTTTAGCGCACTTCACGCTTTTGCCAATTCTCGAAACGACAACTTTTCGGAAAACCAAGTGTGCATAACTTATCTTCGACTTGATAAGCTGATAATCCGACCCGTCGTTCGAAATTTTTCACTTTTTTTCTATTTTACAGGAGTGTTGCCAGAGTAAACAAGTTTTTTACACAGTTAGAAAAAAATCACAATTTTTCGTTAAGTTTTAACCCTCAATTATTGATAAGCAGGTTGATACAGGATGCATAGTTTCTGCATAGCAGGATCATAGTTTCTTTAATGAACAGTCCTTATGCAACGGTGATGATAATCAGTTCTGAAAACGTTGATACACTTCCACCGTTAGAAGAATATCGATTCCTTGCAGATCTGATCTACAAATGCTCATTTGAAGAACAAATAAGATAAGTTGGATGGGGGCGACCCCGGCGTAGTGGTTAACATCCATACCTCTCACGCCAAAGTCACGAGTTCGAATCTCACCCCCGGACAAGTTACGAAAATACCCAAAAAGAGGTATTTGAGTGACTACGACGGGAGATGAACCAGCGCGAGGCTGAAAATCTCGATAATACAGACAAAAAAAAAAAAAAAAAAAAAAAAAGATATGTTCCAAGTGGACCCTTGAAAAGGAAACCAGGCAAACCTGACTGGCACATGACTTCTTAACACTTCGAGGAATGTTCGAAGATTAAAACACAGCTTAAACAACTAACTTAAAAGGCTAACATGCCGTAAGCTTGCATGATCCATTGCAAAATTTCCTAGATAACCTAGGTATCTAGATATCTTCTTGAGCTAGAAATCTAGGGATCGAATTCTCACCCCACAAAACTGAACTGGCAGTTAAGTTTATAAAATAACTATTCGCTCTGTTCTAGATTATGGCTTTTTTTGCTTTCACTCGGCAAGAAAAAGTCACCTTATAAAATAGGAACGAATTCAATATCGTTGCCTGCGTTTTGCTCTTGGTTGTATGCACTCAACGCATAATGAGTCTTGAAGTTCTGGCAGGAGCAAAACCCCTCCAGAATTGGTTCTGGGAGCTTTCGTTCAGAATATTAATCAAATGTGGAGTGAAGAACGCATTTGTAATAGAAAATTTTGAAGCAATATTAGGGCTGAACACACAATCTTCATGTATGAGATTTGACCATCACTACATAGTATCGTCCATATATTACTTCAAACCGTGCTCTTTTCACCTTTAGTAATTCCTTAATTGTTTATGATCTTTTCATGAAACACGCATCTCACGGGACTTCGAATCAAGTTCGTGCTATTATATTTCCACGATTTTTTACTGAAAAATGCCAATACGTCACTTCCGGAAGAAAATTTTTCACTCCCCTTCTTGCCTCAACTGGCATCGATGTATTCAATGAAAACTCTAGCGCCTTTCACAAATCTCCGGAACCTTGTTCTGTTTATGTTGCTCAGCTGGCAGCAAGCACCTTTGCGTTGGGGATAATTTCCAACATGCTCGCCGACCATTAGTTCATCTTCTCGGACAGCTTCAGTTCAATTGAGGTTCCGTCAACCAAAACCTAGTAGACACGCATCGTCCCAAGTAACAATTTTAGTTTTATTTCAGCCGTATTCTCCCTGCTTTGTTGATAAAACTTCATACAAAACTGTTTTAAAGGCCGTTCACACCAAAATCCGGACAAAGTATTTATCCTGTTTCTTAGTAAAATCGCTACGAAATGAAATGGAACTTTTTATGTACATAACCAATACATAGACAAACATGAAACACACACATTGTTTACAAAAGCGCATACTGTATTCAAGATGGCGCCGTCTGAACTAGCACGCAGGAAATCTATCTTGCACAAATATTTGGAAAATCCCAATTCTACTGTTCGATTCATCGCAAAATCGTTAAATGTGCCAAACCCAACTGTTGCAGATTTGATTAAACGTTATAAAGAGGGTCTTACTGTTGAAAGGAAAGCTGGAAGTGGTGGTGAACATGGACAAAGCAACACAAGGAAGGAGAAAAGGTCCTTGCTGCTTTTCAGGCTAACCCGAAGGTGTCAACAAGGACAGTTGTGAAAAAAGTGCAAATGTCAACCGGTTTTGTGCAAAAAATGAAGTCTGAGGCTGGATCGAGATCATTCGAAGCTCAAACATACCCAAATCGTAACGCAAATCAACAAAAATCAGTAAAAACACGCTCCAGAAAGTTTTATAATTATGTTGTCATGTATGACGAAAACACTATTTCAAAAAATTCAAATATCTATCGGGAACGGAATTTTACACTGAGACTAGCCGGAAAGATGCACCTGAACATCTGAAACGGAAGTATAAAACCAAAATTCCCTGAAAAATATCTGGTCTGGCAAGAAATATGTTCCTGTGGGCTAAAATCTCAGATTTTCGTAACCACAGGTACCGTAAACGCTCAGATTTACCGGCAATAATGCCTCAAAAAGCGGATCTTACATTTCCTGCAAAAATATGCGACTCAATCCTTGTTCTGGCCAGATTTGGCCCGCTGTCATTACGCTTAAGATACAATCACTTGGCATGAGCAATATAATGTAATTTACGTCCCCAAGGACTGTAATCCACCAAATTGTCCACAGCTCCGCCCGATTGAAACATACTGGTCAAGGGAAACATTTCGTTCTAAATGGCTTACTGATTCAAAGAAAATTGACAAAGGCACCGTGCAAAGATTGATGAAAGGAGTACATAAGAAAGTACGTGCAACAGCTTATGGAAATTAATCCATATAAATCTATATGCAGTTGTGTTGGGTATCACATTTATCCATAAAATGAAATAAATAATATTAAACAAAAACATACTGCCGTATTTCTAAAATATTTTTTGTATGTCCGGATTTTGGTGTGAACGGCCTTTATCTACCAACACCTCCTCTATGCTTCTTTAAAGTCGAAATTTGTACAAAGGGGCTATCTTTGTAGACAAGTTAATAAAACCTTTATAGGACCACAAAGATTTTGAAAATGTTCTAGTGAAAGATGTTATGACCACCTTCGTAAAACCAATTGGCTGCCATTAAAACCAGAAATGGGCAAAACTGTCAAACCTCACTGTGATATCGTGGTTGAGTTTTGTTATTCTGATTTAATCGGCTCTTTACTCTTCTGATTCATTTAGCAGTAAATAATATCTAAGAAAACAGTTCTGGAGTTGCGGGAAATTTTGTCTAATAGCAAAATATCCAAAAGAAATTGAGTTTTTTTTACAGCGTCAGGGGTGTCCCATATCAAATTGCATCACGGAAAAAATGCTGTAGAAAATTACCCATTAGGTATTTTCTTTTGAACATTTGTGTAAAAGTAGTTTAGAGTGTTTTTTGTGGTATTTTTTTTCTAAGTCAGTTTTTCGAAAATTGGAAAAAATGGCGTCACCCAATGAGCAACTTCGAGAATTGATTTTGTGCTAGCACCTGGAAAATCCTCAACTCTCTCATCGGGACAGCGGAAAACAACTAGGAATCGTGCAGTCAACGGTGAGTCGTGTGATTAAACGTTACCACAAAACTCTGAGCATCAAACGGAAGGAGAAATGCGGTCAGAATGGATGTTCTATTAGTGATCAGGATCACAAGCGTGTCGTGAAAGCGTTTAAGAGGAATCCAAATGTGGCCAAAAAGTTGAATCTCTCCAATTCTTTCATTAAGAGAGCCAAGGACCGGGAGGGACTGCATACGTAAAAAGTGCAGAAAGCTCCAAATGGTGACGAACAGCAAAATACGGTGGGAAAGTCACGAGCCCGGAAACTGTATACCGATATGAATGATGACACTTACGTCAAGGCGGACCTCTGGCAGCTCCCAGGGCTATTGTTCTTCACCGCCCAGCACAAGTTTGATGTTCCGGTGGAAGTAAGAAAGCAGAAACTTTCAAAGTTTGCCAAAAAATACATGATTTGGCAAGTGATCTGCTCATGTGGCAAACCGAGTACACTGTTCATTACTACCGGGACTGTACGGGGAGATCTACCTCCTGGAGTGTCTACAGAAGCATCTGCTTCCTCTGTTGAAGCAATACGAAAGCCCTACAATCTTCTGGCCGGATATTGTCCTGGAGTGGTACGAAGCCAACTTTAACGAAGCCAACACTTTAGTACCCAAGGACATGAACCTCCTCAACGCACCAGAACTAATGCCCATCAAAAAATACTGGGTTATTATGAAGCAGGCACTATGGAAGCATCTCAAGGAGGTCAAATCTGAGGAAGACATGAAGAAAAAGTGGGTTTCCGTGCATAAGAAGCTACAGCTAGATGTTGTACAGAGCCTAATGAGTGGAGTTAAGCGTAAGGTGCGAGCCTACGGTTATGGTATTGAAGTTGAATTAAATAAATATACCAAAAGCTTACTTATACTGCTATATTTTATAGTCTGAAAGTTTGAAAAGGATCGGTCAACTAGGTAATTTTCTACAGCGTTTTTTTTTTCGTGATGCAATTTGATGTGGGACAACCTTTATATGCATTTCTGATAAAAAAAAAAGACTAAATAAGGACGTTTTTCTTCAACAATCTGACGCAATTCAACGTAGTTTGTGGATAATAACGGTAATATTGAAGTACAAAATATCGAATTAACTCACATTACTACTGGATCTTGGTTGCTACTCATTGAAATGCAAGCTGCTCTTCTTTTTGTTCATATAGACGCTTAAAAATTCCACATTCATAGCTGAACGCGCCGTGGTTGACGTTCAAATTCATTTCACGTTCGTTATTCGCTTTTTTTAAATTTATTTCAAAACAATTGATGTGCCTTCAAATGTCTTGTGATTTTCACTACACTTACAGGGTGCGGCAGAAAATAATGCGAAAATGTTTAAACTTGAGTATTGGGTTAATTCATGTAGCTAGTGACTAATTTCTGTCAAAAGTGTATTTGTTTATGTTTACTTTCAAGTGCTGCATCCAAACATTCTATTTGTTTTATTGCAAATTCGTCAACATGTTCGCGAAAGAAGTGATCATCAGTTTGTTGCTCGCCCAGAAGAAGCCGAAAGAGATTGCCAAGGCGGTAGGGTGCCATTTGGCAACAGTTTACCGCATAAGAAAGTCCCTGCAGGGTGGTCCTAAGCAGTGGAAGCCGGGAAGCGGACGTCCGCGCTTTGCACGCACGCCGAACGTGATCAAATCGGTCCGTGCAAAAATTGCTCGTAACCCGGTGCGTTCCATAAGAAAACTTGCAAAGGAATCATCAAAGAAGACCTGCATGCATCTTCCAGAGCCAGAGTGAAACGCCACTTGATTACGGACCGGGTCAAGAAACTTCGCGTGACTCGTTCCAAGCGATTGCTTTCCTTATTGAAGAAGGAAAAATGATAATTCTGTTCTCCGACGAAAAGCTTTTCAGCATCGATGCTGTGGCTAACAGCCGCACGGACCGGTTCATTTCACCGCAGAAAATGGAGAACGTTCCGGAAAAAGTGAAATTCAAATTTCAAACCAAACATCCGGCTGGTGTCATGATGTTTGGCTTGGTGGCGTCCAACGGTTTGAAAATGCCGCCTGTTTTCATTGATGCTGGAGTTAAAATCAATACCGAAGTGTATATTGGTACTTTAAAGGACCAAGTGCTTCCCTGGGTGAAGGCCAACTTCTCCGAGGACCAAAACGTTGTCCTACAGCAGGATGGAGCACCGTGTCACACGTCCAATCGAACCCAACAATGGTTGAACGATAACATGAAGTTTTGGCCGAAGGATTTGTGGCCCCCTAGCAGTCCAGATTTTAATCCGTTGGATTATTCGATTTGGGCATATGTTGAAGCACGAGCCTGCAAAACATCACACCCTAGTGTGAAAACCCTGAAGTCAACCATAACACGCACATGGCAGTCAATGTCGGAGGACTACGTCCGAAAGGCATGCTCTGTCTTCCGGCTTCGACTCGAGGATGTTATTAATAAAAATGGAGGACACATTGAATAAATTTGTTGAAAAGGACTTTATAAAGATAACTGCACTCGAAAATGTTGATATTATTGCTTGAATTAGTTGAAAATGGGATTTGAAAGAAATAGAACAAATTTTCGCATTATTTTCGGCCGCACAAAATAATTTGAAACATCCCAAAACTTTAATTTCAGGAACAACACGACACAAATCAAATTGATAAGAACGTTTTACGCGGTACAATAAACAATTATAGGTGTTTATATCGAATTCAATTACTGTATCAAACTTGTTTTACTTGAAGCTTGGATTTTCATACATTTGTATTGTTTTAACTTCATTAATCGCGATGTCTTCATTTTGATCTTTTAAAATCCGAATGAAAGCATTGGAGGAAAACTTCTCGCTTTTTCCCATCATTTTAAGTCTTGGTTCCAATGAGGGAACAGCGTTATAATTTTCACCCAAATCGCTTATAATTCCATTTTTCACAAAATTAACTTTCCCGTTTCTAAAGTTCCGGATCTTGTGAGTTTTTGGATCCAGTTTACTATTTGAAAACTTGCGAGTATCATCGCTGTTCTGATTGGACTCTTTCGGTTTGATCACAATGACCGGACGAGCCGTACGAATAACTTCTTTGAATTCAGTCGCACTGCTCTAAACGACTTATTATTATTATTATTATTATTATTATTATTATTATTACTATTAGTCCCATAATTACTCTTAACTACATTCGCGAAACTTAAACTTTCAATATAAACATCATTCGGCGTCTCCTGAACATTACGTTTTTTGCCTCTGGAATTCAGGCTAGGCTCCGATGCCGTACTTGATGTCCCTTGCTCTACATTAATTGCAGCTACTTTACCGATCGAATTCAAAAGAACATTTCATACTTTCAATTTGTTTGCCCACTGATTTCTTTAGTTCCGCAATTGCCTTCTTTAAGGTACTATTAAAATTGTTCCCCAATATATCCATGCCGGTAACAAACGCGTTGTTTATTTGAGCAGTAATGTGCTTCCGAACGCCACTGATCAAATCAGATAAAGAAAAAAACCTTCGTCATCTGCTCTTCGAACTTCTGGACGGTCGGGAGCAAATACATTCTGTTCGCCACAAGGCTGGCCTAACAAACAATCCTCACATTTGAACACCATATTATCGTTCTCACTGACTAGCTTGGCAACCGCTCTTGTCAGTACTAAGTAGTAAACTCTAGAACAACTTGAGCAAGCAGTAGGAATATCACTCGGCAGTATAGAATCCCTGCTTACAACCTATCCATATCAAACAGACGGCAGCAAACAACACACAACACAGAGCAATGAAAAACAATGTGCAAAAATATTCACCAGCCGCCAGCCCTCACTGGGGCAAAAATTATCAAAATTGAACAAAAACCAGCACGGGAGACCAATCGTCTCCAACTTATCTGGTTGAAACAACACCTTATGTGCACGCTGGAAATAATATTGCGGCATTCTCTATTTCACACTAAATTTGTGGTAATTAATCACTCCACTGCAGAAACAAACTACACTGTTCACCATTACCATCGAAACCTAATTTTTTTTTAAACTTGAAGATAGTACTACCCCCTTAAGGCATTTTCGATGGCTATTTTTTGCTGTATACATTATTTAAGCTACACCCTTGTACCCAGGTTCCATTTAGATATTTTTAGTTCGAAATAATTGGAATGCTTTACGTATCCATGTGGATATCCCACGTAGGTGGGAAACCCTTCTAACCTCACTCCCCGTGGAAAACGTGGATATTTTCGTACCCCTAACAACAGCCAGAACCCTTCAGTAACCCCACTCCCTCCACATCTCATTATTTGTCCGCGTGGTGTAGAGATGGCCCTTTATGTAAGTGGTGTGTCGTTTTTGTGTTGGGGGTATACTTTTTTTTTGTTTGTGGGGGGGTTTTATCGTCGGGGTGTTTTTTTTTTTGTTTTTTTTTTTTTTATTATTTATTTATTTTTTCTTTACAGTGTGTTGTTGTTATTAGTAAACAATAAACAATTAATAATTGTATGTGGGGGGTTGGGGTTTTTGGGGTGGAATCGGAAGGAGAAGAAGGAAAAAAAATTTGTTTTTTTTTTTTTTATTTTTTTGCTTTTTTTGTTATAGAGGTTTTGTGTGGTGTGGGTACCAAAGAAGAATGCTAAGATGGAACAGTTGGTACATATATTTTTTCATTTCAGTGTCCTCTTCAAAAATTAAAATCGGTCCCTTTCGAATGAGCACTCCCCAGTAAACGGGTTGACAGATCTTGTCATGCTCATGCCGTTCCCTAGTTCTGCAAACAAAGACCAAAGTACCTTGAGAACAAGGCAAAGCATATTGCCAGCTGTCATATTATTCTCACATACACGCTCATTCAAGCTTAGTCAATGTTGAGTAACTTTTAATCAATTTTATAAAAATATCTAAAACGTCAGACGCTGAGTAGTCGTTTTTTATGAATTGGATTTATTGTTATTCAAAACGCAAGAAAACTGCGCCAAACTCAATTTTTAGATAGCTACATATTATTTTTTTCATTAAAATAAAATGGGTCGGATAACGTCTTTGTCAATTTGCGCTTCGGAAGTTAATTTAAAATCTAATTCGTATTCGAAAATTAATAACCAGCCGCGACATGGAGCAGATAGCAGCCACTGTAGATGCGGAAACGTATCTTAAAAAAGCTTAGCTGTTTTATCTTGACTGGAATTCGTTGATTTTTATTAGTACATATATTACATTACAGATACACCAAACATTTTCGAAACTCTTTCTGGCGTATGAATCGAAACCAGACTTATTGGCAAGATGGCTTTTATACAATGTGGTTAAATTTCTTGCCCAAGAAACCACGAGGCTGTAATAGCATGCATATATAGGGCATATGTATTACGTCTAGTGCATCATTGAAGTTGGATTAAAGCTGAAAAGGGCCCCACTAAGATCGAACTAATGCTATATCTTTTGTAATGCCATAAGACATTGCTAAAGTAGCATTATTGCATTGGTAATGCATCATTGCATTGGTAATGCATCATTACATTCTTAAAGCTAATCTAACGCTTCATTACTTGACAACTGTTGAATTGATGCGATCCCGCATTAATGATGTTGATTTTGTGTTCAATAAGAGCAATAATATAATGCTTGTGGTTACTTGGGTGGTATTGAAAATGGTAAGCAAGCATTTCATCACTCTTGCCTTGGCGATTGATTTTACAAATGTAAAAATCGATCCACCAACTCTTTACTATTAAAACATAATATACATATTATACTTACATATTACAGAGCATACTCGGGCATTACTGAGGATCGATGGCGAAATAAAAAAGACGAAATAAAAAAAAAACTCATTTTCATAAATTATTGTTTTAATGTTTAAGAGTAAGTTCAACTCGAAACTAAATAAATTTCAGGATTAGGGGATTTTTTATCATCGTACAGGTTTGGTCCGAAAAACGCAAATTGAAGTTTTCCGATTTTCAAGAACCTCAATAAATTCAAATATTCATAACTCAAGAACGCTTCATCGTAGAACAATTTTTTTCCAAACTTCAATGAAGTTTGCTCAATAATTCGGAAAATATAATCATAAAAAAAAATCCTGCAAAATTTTCCACAGTGGAAAAAAAAATTCTTGGATAAGGCCAGTATTCAGCTCAAAAGTAATGTTCATTAGCATAGGACAAGTAATGGTCAAGAAATGCTTTTACTGTCGAGATTTTTTTTTTTGTTGTTGGGGTGAAGAACCACTGCGTCCACTTAATTGAACTTTTTTAGTAAATTTCTTACCTTGTATGCAGTTGAAAAGTAGGGAAAACACTCGTAGGGACGGTTTAATAACGTCAGTAACGTCTGCTCATGTAAACTAAATGGGGCTGTCTCTCTTTCTCGTGGAATAATATTCCGTTCGATTATTTTGCAAGGAAGATTGACATTTCACCCATACTGGAGCAGTTGTCAAAATTACTTTCGGTAAAAATGGTAAAATTACTTCTGGTCTTTACTTGCCAGCTCTATACTGGGCTATAAGCCGGAAAAAAACATTTTATGAATTATGGAAAATTATGAAAAAAATATTTTCTTGTTCGTTAATTCTTTTAAAGCTTTCTTTTTTTCGAGTAATGCCAATGGGCCCGGCACTCGTTTTCATACCAAAATAAAAAAAAGGGGGTTACTCAAATTGAGTTGTGGCAATGAAGCTCAATTTAGGGTATGTTCGGTTTTATAGTTTTTGAGTTAATGTTACTCAAATGTGAGTGAAACCAGATGGCAAACAAACATCCATGTTTGTAATGAAAAACCGCGAAGTTCCTCCTAGTTGTATAAATTTAATCTAATTTTTGAGTTTAAATCGTTGTGGATCTTCCTGAAACAGTGATTTTAGCGAGGCTTAAAGTGAAATTGAACAATATGTTCTAACGATAATCATAATCATAAAAATTAAATTCTTAAGTTTTTGCGTACGCATGCAGATTTCATTAAAATAATAAAATTGGTCTACTTTAACTTTATTCAAATAAAATAAGCTTTTTTTTAAATTATTCAGAAAAAATGCCTGAATAAGTGTGATACTCGAAATTGGGAAACAATCATCATCGCGTTTTCGAACACCTCAAATATCAGCGCTAATTGACTCAAAAATATTCAGTAATAACGTATTCCTCCAATCAATTTGTATACTTAATTAACGTACAAGAGTTACTTAATACCTACATGCAGAAATTCAAGCAAGAAACTTGCGTTTGGCTGGCTTTTGAATCGAAAATGCTTAAATTTCATGCATTTCTGAAGACATTTCATAACTTTTTTTTTTGCTTTTGTCTTTTTCGTACCACTACATAAACATTGCAGCGACTATAATACCTTGTACTTTATATACGTTGGAAACAGACATCACACTGACGTTTCTCTTTGTCAATCTTGACAATTCAAGATGTGTTCAAAAATTACGATACATGAAATGAAAGGGACCGAGGGTCAATCACAAATTACGTTTGCGATTTCTGAAAAGCACACAAGTATGTAATCGTTTATCGTTGCTTATACTCTATTAGTACCCACTGGAGCGGTTAAGTGTAAGACGTATATGGGTTGTATATTCCTGCCGAAGAATAAAAATTTATTCTGGTGGTATAATACTAAAAAATATGTAATTAGAGAAGGGTGGGGGAAAAAATAATTATACTTGGTGGCTGCTCTATATGTGGTGGTGGGTTTTTTTTTAGGTGTTGAGGTGAGGGTACGGCATTTTGTTGTTTTTTTTCCGTGGGGTGGTGAATTGGGGGGGGGGGGGCTTTTATTTGTTATAATTTGGGTTTTTTTGGTGCATGCTATCCCAATATTGTGGTGCATCATATCCCAGTGTTGTGGTGCGTCTCCTCCCAATTTTGGGGTGCACATTGAGCAATGAAACAGGCGTTTTACCCCGGTGTCGTCTTGGGATAAAATTGGAAAAGGTTTAAAAAATCATGAAAAATCATCGTTTTGAATTTAAATTACATTTGAACTACAACGAAAAAAAAGGAAAAAGCATTCGTTTATAAAAAAAAATGTCTGTTGCATTTGGTGTCTTTGTTATTGCTGTAAGGTGACTGACACAAAAGGTTTCTGTACACTACAGTGACAAATATTTGTCTGTTATTCTAATGGACTGAGAATGTATGGTATTTTAAAAATGACAGCAGTGTAACCAGCCCAGGTTGGCGTAACTCTTGTAAAATGTATTGTAAAAAACTTGCAAAGATAATCTTTGCACTAAAATTAACAGTAATGCATAAAATAGCGATGCTTCATTCAAAAGGATGACCTAAGAAGTTCCAGTCAAGTAAAATAAAAACGAAAGTAAGCCATTTGCGATACCGTACCTGCCACAGCCGTGTAGCCAGGTCATCTAAGCGGTACGTTTTTGAACAGGCTGAACAAAGCCAGCAGAAAATGTTCCACATGCTAATCTGTTTGTCTTAGCCCCTCCTTGAGGGAATTGTGTACGACGTGCAAGACGCCGCTTACGATGTTGAGGACTTCAAATCCATGGCAGGCTCGCAGATCCCTAATTTCCCCAGTCAATTCTTTGAACGCCTTTCAGTTGGCAGCTGGTCCATCCATAGAGCACTGTGCTATCTTCTTCAGCAATGCTGAATTTGCAGAAAAACATTGTTTCATTCCGTTAATGAGATTGTTGGACCGAGTAAATGACAAAAACACTACTCAGATCATTTGAAAAAAGTGTGAGTATGGTTCCTTCCATGCGACAGAAATTCCCGATGGATTTTGATATTTCCGACTTTTTCCCGCATATTTCCCGATGTTTTTGGATTCCCACATTTTTTCCGCATTTCCCGATTTTCCCGAGTCTGTGGCCTCCCTGTATATACCCTGCTTGTACACGTTCTTCAGTCTCACTTCGCTATTGTAAAATTGACAACATTGGCTACGCCAACCAGCGTCTCCATGCTGGAACGCTGAAAAACCAATTGAGTTTTTTTTTTTTGTCATGTTGCTTCATGCTAAAATGTGTAGAAAAATACTGTGGAAAAACGTATTTATGTGATGTAACCAAAATGGAACTGACTCTTAGCTTCGGGTCTGGACAAAGAATCACTACTGAGCCCTTGCGGCACGTCAAGCTGGCCAGTTCAGTGCAAAGGAAAAGGCAGCGATTCGCAGGTTTTCATGAGATTCATTTCGTCAATAGACCTTGTGCATTGTTTTTATTGGCTTATCAGATACCTTTCATTCTACAGGGTATAGTTTTCTATGGGACCTATGTTTTTTTATGTCTTTAACTATTGGAAAACAATAAAAACTGTTGAATGACCGTTTCACCCCACATGCGCTCTGTGGTGAATACTCATTTGGCCCTCTCTTCCCCAATCTGATGTTTCTCTTATGTGGTGAGTTCACGTTAACTTATTAGCTCTTCACTCCTATGGAAAAATCTCATAAGCAGATGTCAGTGCTCGCTTGAAACTCAGTCACTCCACCAGAAAGTCTCATAACAAAGTGTCAATCTTTGCGTTAAAAAAGTCATTTCTGAACCCAGTCTGAAGGGGAAAATTGAAACGGCCAAGGTGGGGAAGACGTTGTCAGCTGCTTCACAGACGAGTGCGAAAAAAACGTTGACGGAGAGTGAGCTATTGGCCAATTGTTTAAGGATGAGGTTGCTCCATGAGTTCCTGTCATATTTAGTTTATGAGCTTTCACCGGATGCACAGGAATTACACGGTGTGTAGTTGAATAAAATGGATTTGCATTCTGCCTAGGATAATCTCGGTCCAGTTTACTTTGCTGAAATTGGGTGGAAGACGTTCGTTCCGCTTTTGAATGTGTACGACAGTTACAGGCAAGGATGGGCCTTGGTGATGGATGTTGCACTGCGTCCGCTGCGGTCGGTACTCTGTACGTTTGAATTATAAACGAAGGAACTGGATTACTGGTAGAGTCATCCCATTTGACAGCACATGCTCATCAAGCAGTTGCAGAAACATATCCGTCTGCAGCTGTTCCGGCAACGAAAATATATATTCAACATTTTCGATCTATGTCAGAAGTTTTACTACGCTGGTTTGCTTAAATTCGGTCTCTAACGAATGAAGGATCGTGATCAAACGATTGTATGCACAAAAAGGACCGTGGCCTTATTGGAACTAAAGAATCTATCATTGGGTACAACCCGTTGGGAATATCTGGTGAAGGCATTTAGGCTTGATGTATGGATGATTTGAATGGCTAATGGAAGAATTTGTACAATATACGCTGAATCAACTCGGCTATCTATCGTGACATTCTGTACTGGACCCATCCGGAGTCGTTAAACATTACGAGCGAGAATTTGGCCAAGGCACTTAAGATTCATGTTATCAAGTAGATTTTCATACTGAGAAGTACACTTCCGATGGTCTTTGAATCCATAACATCATCCTGCCTACTTAACTCGTCACTTTCGTCGTCTTCCGGCAATTACACAATTGTCCAACTTGAAGAAACTCTTTAATTAATAAATGCATGGTTTCTGATTTCAGTGTGACTGCTTTGATTTGATTCAGACACCACTGCTAACAAGTCCAATTACGTCTTACTGCTGAAAAATCTCGATACATTATCGATACATGCCGACGGCTGCGTGCATACCGAGAATGCCTGTAAATGTTGGCTATAGGGATTGTTTCGGCAAAACTATCGCCTGCTTCGATAGTACCCAGCCGAACAAAGCTCGCGTTACTTTCGGCAAAACAATGGGCCGCTGTCCAGGAATCTATCGGAAATGATCGATGCTCCGCAAAACTGTTCACTGTTGTTGTACATTACCAGTGCTATGAAAGGGAACTCCCCCACACTTGCCTTGTCGACAACTCCGACAACATGATCGGAAACCTTGTTTGTAACATTGGCTGTATTGCACTGTTGTTGGACGACCTCGCAGCAGACTACCACTTGTCTGGCATTGGATCGGCACAGCACGAGTCCTCCGGAGCTAGTTATGGAGCATGCTGAAACCTTTCTACATTGACCAGTCGAACCACTTTTTAGCATGCAGGGGCTGCCTTCTGAAAGATTGGAAACAAAAAATGAATTTTATCTTACTTAAATCATAAAATGTTGAAGTGTCTTACGTTTTGAATGGAACGTGCTTTACCCTACTTCTGTTTTCACGAAACCCGATCCTTATGTACTCTATGTTTAGATTATCTTTTCACTTCATATCACTGTGTACTTTAGAGCTGAGTTCCTTATTTGTGAGGAAAAATCGACAATTCATCGAATCAGAACTGGAACGAATTCTCGGACAACGAAATGAATTCCAATGATCTTCGAATCCATAACAACATCCTGCCAGCTTAACTCATCACTTTCGTCATCTTCCGGCTAGTACACAATTGGGACAGCTTGAAGAAAAAAGCACCAATTAAAACTTAGAACCGAATGCCATGATTTAATCTCACCTCCTTCGGCTGGTTCCATCGCTATTTGCCGATCTTGCTCATTGAACATGGAAAAATGATTCTTTTTTTTTTGACATTTCGTTGCGTATATCAACAAAGTACCGCAGTGTTGCCAGAAAAACGCTTGAATTTAGTGGTGAAACTCATTTCACCATTTTACAGAGTTACCAAAACGCCTCACATTTGTTTCACATGGTTATATTCACCATCAAATGTGGAACAAATTGGAGCTTTCAAAAATTTGTAACAAAATGAGGAGTGCATAGAAAAAAAAGTAATTAACGCTAATGTTATAAGAAGTTCATTGCCTTTAAAGGAAAAATATAAAAAGTGGGGGTTAGGTCTGACGAGAAAGGTCTATTGTACAAAAAACTACAAGATACGGCCCCATTGGGTTATTCGAACTGATGACGTAGGACTACGATACTAAATGTAAGCCATTTAGATGGTACAATGCAATGTTCTTTGAATTAACACTCTCAGGCCTAATTTAGGCAAGCAATTATGATTTGGTGCTCAATAACATATAAATGATTGAAAAAAGTAGAAAATATTTTTTTGAGATGTGCTGGGTTGTCCAAACTGCCCAAAAGTTCAGAATTTAAGATCTGCAGTTGTAACAATAGCTTTATCCGCTATAAAATGTTATGATATGTATTCAAACATATTCAATGAATGCCCTGAAAGACCAACTGACATTATAAGACAATCTTGGGATATTCTATGCCAAACAAACTAACTAAACTTTGTATAGCCCATAAAGCTATGGTAACAATTCTAGACCTTAAGTTTTGAAGGACAGTTTAATTGGCCTGAAACTACCAAGGTTATCCTTTGATGTCTGTGGACGTTTCAGAATATTCATTGAATATGTTTGAATATTTATCGTAGCTTTGTATAGCCCAAAAGGCTACGGTTACTACCGTATATCTAAAGTTCTGAATTCAAGGTCAGTTTTTATGAACCTGAACATCCCGAGATAATTTTATATTGACTGGTGAGCTTACAGAATCATCACTGAATGTGTTTGAATGCATATCGTCACCTTTCAGAGATTTTAAAGCTAACTTTACGACTATTCATCCTAAATTCTGAACTCAAAGGCAGTTTTGATGACCTATAACATCTCACGATATCTCATTATATCGGTCGACCTTTCAAAATAATCACTTAATTTGGTCAAATACATATTGCTACTTTGTTTAGTCTAAAAAGCTGTAGATTTTAAGTTTTGAATTCCAGAAAAGTTTGGATAACCTAGAACATCCGAAGATTATCTCATAATGTCTGTTGTTCTTCCAAAATATTCAATGAATATGTTTCAATACACATCTTAGCTTTGCATACTCCAGAAAGCTTTTGTTACAACTGTAAGTCCTATGCTATGATCTCAAGGATAGTTTGGATGACCTAGAACATGTCATATTGCATTATAATGTTTTTTGACTTTAAGAATGTTTATTGAATATGTCTGAATATTTATTGTAACTTTGAATTGACTAAAATGTACTGTAACAACTGTAAATCTAAAGTTCTAAACGCCAAGGCAGTTTGGATGACCAAGACCATCCCAAGATTATCTTTTTGTGCATTTTAACGTTCACTGAATATACTTGAATACGTGACGTTAATTTGTTTAGCCCAAAAAACTACTGTAACTACCGTAGATTCCAAATTCTGAACTCCAGAACGGTTTGGATTACCTAGAGGATCTCAAAGTTTTAAAATAATGACTGTTGACCTTCCAAAAGATGCATTGAATATATTTGAATACATACCCCAAGTAACAATTTTAGTTTTATTCCAGCCGTATAGCACTTCTCCCGGCTTTGTTGATAAAACTACCATCAAAACTGTTTTGTCTACCAATACCTCCTCTATGCTTCTTTAAAGCCGAAATTTGTACAAAACGGCCCACTCTATAGATGGACCAAAAGATTTTGAAAATGTTCTAGTGAAAGATGTTATGACCACTTGAGAACCTTCATAAAACCTATTGGCTGCCATGAAAACCAGCATGTGGCCAAATGGCCACAGCTGTCAAACTTCACTGTGAAATCGTGGTTGTTTTTTGTTGTTCTGCTTTGTTCGATTCTCTGCTCTTCTGATTCATTTAGCAGTAAAAAAAAGGTCTAGTGTTGCGGGAAATTTTGCAAAATATCCAAAACAAATTGTGTTTTCTACAGCGTATTATGCTCCAAATTATATGCGCATTTATTTTCATGGTGAATATTGGCACGATAAGAGCCGAAAATTAATGTGCCTCGGAAATTATGCGAGTTTGCGAGTTTAAAACAAATTAAAACAAATATATTCGATAAATTAATCATGAATTTCCTGTAAAGTGCTTGGAATTGGATGAGATTATCTTAAAGAATGCCGAAATTAGTCTCCGATGTACAGTTTATTTTCATACCATTGAAAATTTTATGCATTTATTTTTCTCCATTTCAATTATTTCTTATATTTCAATATGGCGATTGGAAAAAAATCACAGTTTTGCCATAAAGCCAATTTTTCTTCGCAATGACTATTATAAAACTATTTGGTCTTATGGTGACTTCCTTCAATGCCAATGAGCCGTTTAATGCATTTACTGGGGGCAAAATGGTTTTAAAATGCTTTTTCAACTGACCATAATTAGATAATATCAATGAGTCCTAAAACGGCATTTCAATACAGCATTTTACGAGTTCATAAAGTCGAAATAAAACCTTTGATAGGAGTAAAAGGAATTTCAGAAACAAGGTTTCAATATCGTTGTAAACAAGCTGTGTAGGTTTTCATAAACCTGACTAAAATATGAAACCTATTGGCACCTCTTGGTGCTATAATAAAACCAAATTGATTTCAAGTGGCTTTCATTGAACTTGGATGGTGTTAGCAATGTTACATGGGATGGTCACCACATATAGCTAAAAAAAAACTACTGTTACAACTGTAGATCTTATGTTCTAAACTCAAGGACAGTTTGGATGACCTAGATCATCCCCGTTTATGTCATAATGTTTTTATACGGTCGAAAATATTCACTGAATATGGTTGGATACGTAGCGTAACTTTGCATAGCCCAAAAAGCTATAGTACCTACTGTAGATCTTAAGTTCTGAACTCAAGAACAATTTGGACGACCTAGAACATCATAAAGTTATCAAATAATGACTGTTGACCTTCCAAAAGGTTTATTCAATGCGTTTGAATACATATCGTAACCTTATATAGTTCTAAAAGCTACTGTTACCACCGTAGATCTGAAGTTTTGAACTCAAGTATATTTTGGATGACCTTGAACCTCCCAGAAAGGTACAAACATATTTTACGTTTATCAACAAAAATTTAATAATACGTATGCATATGTACAATATTCTGAAACAACGCTTTACACTATTAATAAGCATTTTTTTCTTCCTGTACTTCTTCATATTCAGGATGTTCTAGGTCGTCAATTAGGCCTTAAACTCATATGTTTTTTTACATTTTCCAGATAGAAAAAGTGATGGAAAACAAATTTGCCCAAGACAGTGAACACTTTTATTCAGTCTGTGTGATTTTATACAGCCATTATCCTTTTGGGGTCATATCCCAAGTAACATTGCCAAAACCATCCAGCTTTATTAAGTTTTATTAAAGTTTTATGAAAGCCACTAGAAATCAATTCGGTTTTATTATGGCACCAAGAGATGCCAATAGGTTTCATATTTTAGTCAGGTTTATGAGAACCTACACAGCTTGTTTACAACGATCTTAAAACCTTGTTTCTCAAATTCCTTTTACCCCTATCAAAGGTTTTATTTTGACTTTATGAACTCATAAAATGCTGTTTTGAAATGCCGTTTTAGGACTCATTCATATTATCTTATTATGGTCAGTTGAAAAAGCATTTTAAAACCATTTTGCATCCAGTAAATGCATTAAACGGCAAATTGGCATTGAGGAAAGCCACCAAAGACCAAATAGTTTTATAGTAGTCATTGCGAAGATAAATTGGCTTTTTGGCAAAACTGTGATTTTTTCCAATCGCCATATTGAAATATAAGAAATAATTGAAATGTGAAAAAATAAATGCACCAAATTTTAAATGTAATACAAATGAACTGTAGATCGGAGACCAATTTCTGCATTCTTTTAGATAACCTTATTGAATTCCATCAATTTTCATGAAATTCATGATTAATTTATCGAATATATTTGTTTTAATTTTGTTTTTGTTGTTGTAAACTCGCATAATTTCCAAGGCGCATTAATTTTCGGCTCTTATCGTGCCAATATTCACCATAAAATTAAATGCGCATATGATTTGGAGCATGATACGCTCGATGATACGCTATAAAAAAACTCAATTTGTTTTGGATATTTTGCTATCAAACAAAATTTCCCGCAACACTAGAACTTTTTTCTGAGATATTATTTACTGCTAAATGAATCAGAAGAGCAGAGAATCGAACAAAGCAGAACAACAAAAACCAACCACGATATCACAGTGAAGTTTGACAGCTGTGGCCATTTGGCCCTATGCTGGTTTTCATGGCAGCCAATAGGTTTTATGATGGTTCTCAAGTGGTCATAACATCTTTCACTAGAACATTTTCAAAATCTTTATGGTCTTAGAAAGGTTTTATTAATTTGTTTTCACAACCGTCTATAGAGTGGGCCACTTTGTACACATTTCGGCTTTAAAGATGCATAGAGGAGGTGTTGGTGGACAAAACAGTTTTGAATGTAGTTTTATCACCAAAGCCGGGAGGAGTGCTATACGGCTGGAATAGAACTGAAATTGTTACTTGGGATATGACCTCTAAGGCCTGAAGGAGTTAATATACTTCTTAAGGCAAGGTATAACATTTATGAATTTTTCAATAGTATGAGGTCTGAAATGAACAATGTTCTGTATTGAAATTTATGCGCATAAATACTTTCGGGTGGGTGGTGGAAAAAATTTTGGAAATTTTTTTGGGAAAGACGAGATATTAATGCTCAAAACCTGACCGCTTTTCGTGACGGTCGCAATGCGATTTTTTAAATTGTACTCCAGCATAGAAAACAAAGACGTAGTCCTACGTCAAAAGTGTAATGATAGCATGTCACCAGATGACAAACAATATGAATGATTCATACAATCATCGAGACATTGGTTTATTGTACAAAATCCATGTTTACAAAACGAGTGAAAGCTATATGCACGAAAAATAATTTTAAAATATTTTTTTTTAAATTATTTAAAAAAAAGGATAGTTTAAGGATATCTTGAAACACAAAATAATTCCCAAATTGAATAAAACGATCGCTAATAGTCACAACTTTGATATCGTCAGACAAATTTTAAAAACCTAGAATTTTCCAAGGAACGCATATCTGATCTGAAGCCGCTCTAAATCATCATCAACTGTGGCGAAATTTTTCCCAGATAATCAGCTTAAGCCGAGGTACAGTAATCTTAGTTGAGATAATGTTCAATTCGAACTCTCAGAAAATGTTACTGACCCACACCTGCTTTAGAATTACCCTGAGTCATCGACCTTCAAAGCCATTTCCAAACGAAGCTTGTTCTTTTAATTGATTCCTTAATGACCCGGAATAAAAATCCACCCAAAAGAGCAAGCAATCAATCATCATTCCCGGATACCTAAGGTCGAAAAATAGCTTTACAGCGAATCCAAATCTGTTTCTGCGGGAAAAAGAAGAAGAAGAAAAGTCCAAGCTCCAAGCCGACCGAACAACGACGGTTTACTCAAATTAGTGCCACGATATTCCATCCACTTCCTTAAATAGCAAAACAAATGGATTCTCGAAAAAATAATCGTTATGAGGAACCCCCACGCCATCTTGTTTCTTATTTAGGAAAACAGCTGCCAAGCAAGCACGGCGAGGTTCGGTTTCAACTGTTGCTTTCCACCAAACTCCTCGAAGACATTCGACGCCATCTCGACGGTTGAATCTCTTTGGTCAATCAACTCAATGCCAAAACCTGTCCAATTTCACAAATCCTTCTGGTCGTTACACACTTACACTCATGGATCTCGGAAAGCACGGCCAGCGGAAGTCTCAACTTACTCTCTGTTTGTAGTTTGGCCATGACTGCGGCCGCCAGGAATAGAACCACACGTCATCCCAAATCGCCTTGGCAGAAAAATGATACTTTTTTTTTTTTGGTCAACGTCGTCATATGTAGTTCTCTGCAGCGCAACGGCAGTGTATTCGACATTATTCAACTTTTCCCCCCTTGTTTGTGTTTTTCAATTCCAGGCGAATCACCGTCCAAGCGACTGCTTTTCGATTATCCGAGTCCATATTTGTATGGTAATTATCATCCGTCGCCGAGTGACGATCTGGTCGCTTTATGGTTTGGAAGTAACGGAACAGGTTAGTGTGCTAAAATTTTTATTGTTGTTGTTTTTTTTTTTTTTTGAATAGTACATAGCAGCAGAATTCAACCAACGACGCCATTTTGTGTTTTACGAGCACCGTAGTCAGTGGGGAGGGGGAAACTTTAGCCTTGAGCTCAGAAGAGCGTGATTATCAAGTACCACCCTCCCGAACGTTCGAACGTTCGGTTGAGCTTCGAGCTCAACTGGGCGTTTTACGATGCTCGTTGATGGTTGTGAAATGGTGATTGTTGGATTGTTTTGTAAACGGTTTATGATTATTATCAATTCTGGGAATTGTTCTTCGCTGGCGGATGGTCAAGAAAAGAAACAAAAGCTCAGTCTACGTGATGGAAGAAATCCAAGAAGTGAAACCTCTTTAATAGCACTGCTCAATAATTGCAAAAAAAAAAACACATTCGATCCCATTAAAATGATCGGTCCTTACTTCGCATCTATTCCGTCCTTTCTACTAGATCAGACACGTATAGCCGGTCTAGTCCACTATCAGTTTGCGTCTTACATGATTAATTTTAATTAGTTTCGAATATCAACACATCGCCTGAGGTAAACCTATCTGCGCCATCTCTAGTTATATGACAAATTTACGCTTTACAAGAATTTATTAGAAAATTTCACATCTCATCAGACGCCTGGACATTCTAAGCCAGCTCATATTCCAACACAAACGGTTGCCTGCTCGGTGCAGCCAAGCTAATAAACAACGCAATTTAGTCTGCAACGCAAAATAAACGACATTTCTTCTCCTTTTCATTGTCATTAGACTGACGTTATGCGCCATCGTTTGGAAGAAAATAGCGGGAAAAGTCTATTCCCGCCAGTTTTTCCGTACCATAACAAACAACCCGACCGACAAGAACACAAACTATGTCTTGAGCTACTCGACTCCTGTTTATGTTTTGTTACACGATGAATGAAATATCACCGCCTTCGAACCATCCGTGGTGTACTCCGGCGGTGGCTGGCGTACGACGATGTTCATACGCTCGTACAAGTCGTCCTGCGTTGGCGGGCAGTCCTCGTATGGTGCTCTACTCTATGTCCATAGTTTGATGCAGTCAGGAGTAGGAATATCACGCGTGCCACCCCAGTTACGAAGGCGGGAAAATGACTTCTTGCAAACTGCAAACGTGCCAGTTAACAGTAGCATAAGTGCGGTTGTTTATATTCGAACGAAGACGACCACGACGACGACGGTGACGATGGCGGGGATGATGATGATGATGATGCGTCGAGTATCATAGTATTGTCGTTGCAGCTGAAAACTGGGTATTTCCACAAACGATATTCATGTTCGCACTCGTTATGCGTTCTACAATTCAGTGGTTCAGTTTTCCAATTTTCAGATATAATGAAAATAAACATCGTTCGAGCGCGCCAAAGGTGTACGGCTGCATGTTCCGTAGCTGCGCGTATAGCGAAAGTAGATAAATGACTATGGTACGGAAAAAATTAACACGGAAAAACTTGATCCTGTTTGAGTGGTAACACTAGGAGCGCTCTTTCTCAGCTCACCATTGTGGGTGTAACCAAAAGATAGCTCATATGGGAGAGTGGTAAAGATCGCCCCAGTGGGGAGATTCACCAACTGGTGCTTCTTTTGCGTATTGCATGGCTTTTAAAGCGTATTTTGGCGTTTTTCTCTAGCAGTTCTTCTAATTTCACTGTCGAACTACCAATACTATATGATAAAAAAAAAAATAACAAACAAAAAATAAGTGCTAGATTTGTGTTCGTGAAATAAACCTCATAATTGGCATGTACACCGTGTCCAATATATTCTCATACACTTTTTCCTTGCATTGGTGTCATGCAACTACTCAACATGCTTCACGTATGTGTTGGTGTAGTTTTGCACTATGTTTATACAAACGCTTTTAGGTTATGTCCGATTGTTTTCGTTCGGTGTTTATCTTTTACCAGCGATGAAGGAGTTTCGTGCTGTGGTGATAAAAAAGTTTTTGAAAGGTTTGAAATTTGAAAAACCTCGGAGTAAAGCGGGATTTTGTGTACCGAACCATCCGAAGGTACCGTGACACCTGCTCGTTGGATGACCGGAAGAGATCCGGTCGTACTCGTGCGGTGCAGACTGCACGAGTTGTTAAAGTGGTCAGGGAACGGATTAGACGAAAATCACAGTGCTCTGTACGTTAAATGGCCGCAGATCTGAATGTTTCGAGAGCGTCAATGCACAATATACTGCAAAATGACCATTCCAAGCTTTCAAGAATCGTAAGGTTCACGGAGTTTCGGAATCTTCCAAGCAGAAACGACTCGAAAGAGCAAGTCTGCTTTTGTCGCGGCACGGTGGGGAAGAACTTATCTTTTCCGACGAAAAGTTATTCGTCTTGCAACAATTCCACAATGTCCAGAACGACAGATTGCGGGTTCTCTTGCGAGAACTGATCCAGAGAGTGATATGAATACTCCACGGTTCCAAAGTGCTGCGTCAGTGATGGTTTGGGGAGGAATTTGCAAGCGAGGCTAATTACCACTGGTTTTCATCGAAAAAGGCGTTAAAGTGAATGCCGTATATTATAAAACGGAAGTTTTGGAGAAAGTTGTCAAGCCATATGTACAAGCGGTGTTTGGAGACGATCACTATGTGTTTCAGCAGGACGGAGCGCCATCGCATACTGCAAATCTCGTTCAGGGCTGGTGCCAAGAAAATTTTACCGACTTTTTGGACAAGAATGAATGGCCTCCCAGTTCACCAGATCTGAGTCCCTTGAATTATTTCGTATGGTCATACATGCTGGCGAAGGTAAATGACCACAGGGCGTCTAATATGAACTAATTCAAAACCGTAATCAAACGAATTTGGGACGAAATGCCGATGGAAGTCGTACGTGCCGCCTGTGACGGTTTCGAAAAACGTCTGGAGCTGGTCAATTAGATTAAAGGCGGTGTTATACCAAAACATATGCTGTAGTTGATCAGTATTATATTGCAATATAATGGGTTATCAATAATCTGGATTATCGCTTGGAATGTGAAATTTTATGCAGAATTCAAAAATGCCGTCAAAAAAAAAATTAAAGTAGAACAGTTTTCGAGATATGGATAAAAGTTGATTTTTTAATAAATGAACAAAAACACATTTACTTAAAATTATCTCCAACGCGTGTGATCCAATTTCAAATATTTTTCAGATTTATGATTTCAGATATTCAAATGCAGATCCATTCTTTTCCAACGCTTTTACAAAATTCTTGAAGGGTCAAATTTTTATATGTAACGGTGGGAGAACAATTTGATCTTTATCCACGAGAGGAACACATTTCACGTTTTCTTTCCCAAGAGTCAAACTTGTCCTCTTTGGCCAGTCTTTTTGAACGTAATGCGCCTTGCGTGCTCGGCTGTCCCATTTAAAAGAGTGTATTTTGCTTGTTCAGGGTGAGGGATTAGGGGTGTTATTTTTAATGGGCGCATATCATTTGTACGATTCCTTCATGTTAACAGCATGAGCCAGCGGTATCGAGGGTTTCCTGTTTCCTTGATGCAGTAAAACAGCCTTCAGTTTACTGCGTTCGATAAACAAACGCCATTCACTGTGATGCTCCCCAAACTCTTCGAACAAACCGTTTACATCTCGACAAAAACTAGCGTTATTTTTCCTGGAGAAGTATTTAGCGAATTGTTCATCACGATTTCTGTAGTACGAAATTGTCACACCAGGCTCTAATAAATTTCCTTCTTTTAAGCGTGATGCAAACAGTTCAGATTTCTGTTTCGACAATTCCAAATCACGTACCAAATCATTGAGTTCTGCTTGGGCAAATAATGATGGTTTTGTTTCAAATTCGGTGTCGCTTTGATCTGCGTCCTCGTTAACCAGCTGGGCAGTATATTCAAATGAAGACTCCCTTTTTCGTTTTGGGCAAATAGGGTACAGGTTTTAATTCGAATGTGGAGTTGGTTTTTCTACGGATTGCACATCAGCATACTGCACCGACTTATGGCGGCCATGTTGTTGAACTTCGGTGAGGCAGAAATAACAATCCGTAGCATGGCAAAAAGGTTCATTCCAAATAACTGGCTTATTAAAGGACAAATAGCGGTTTTACAGTGATAGAAATGAGAGTCTATAACAAATTTGAATGGGACCAGTGGTAAGCCATACATACCTTTTACCTGCTATCCACCTAGCCAGGCATGTTTTGCACGAATTACACAGACCGTTAGACACCCATGGTTTATCCAGATTCTCCGGACAAATTTCAAAATGAAAACGGAACGCAGATTGAAGAGAAGCAGTGAATTTAACCGGTGTCGTAAAAATGTAGACGCCACAGGCCTAACAAAACTTTTGTCGATCATTTTTGCATTTAAATTTCCGTTTTGCAGCGCACATTTTTCTCACTCCGATAATTGAACAACGAACTGTAACAATTTGTTTTCTTTTCAAGGGTTACCAATAAAGACTGGACTCGGAAAAAATGAGACACACAACAATGATCACCAAAAATTCATTTTAAATCGGATACTTCTCAAATTTTCAGGGATTTAATAACTATATATTAGCTATGTTTTGGCATAATTTATTTATTGAATTTCCTCCCCAAAGCTGAATGCTCGTACATTTCTCTTAACACTGCTCATGAGATCTTGGGTGAGGCTTTGTCCATCTTCCTTACACAATTTCTCCCAGTTTTTCTTCAAAGCTTCATCGGTGTTGAATGTTTTTCCGCTTTTCTTCAACTTCTTCTTCATTATCACCCAAAACTTTTCGATCGGACGAAGTTCTGGTGTATTTGGCGGGTTCGCCTCCTTTGGGACCACATTAACGCCCTTCGTTTCGTACCAATCCATTACAGGCTTGGCGTAATGGCACGAAGCGAGATCCGGCCAGAACAGCGTGGGACCACGGTGAGAGTGGAGGAAGGGCAGCAAGCGCTTCTGCAAGCATTCCTCTCGATAAATCTGCCCGTTTATGATGCCGGTTGTAACGAACGGCTTGCTGTACCGTCCGCACTCGCAGATCGCCTGCCACAACAGGTACTTCTTCGCGAATTTGTCCATCTTTCTCTTCCGGAACTTTTCCGGAACCTCCATGCGGGACGTACCGACAAAAAACTCGAGGCCGGGGATTTGTTTAGTGTCCGCCTTGATATATGTCTCGTCGTCCATGACGAGACAGCCTGGCTTGACCAACCACTCACGGTACAGCTTCGCGCACGCAATTTGGCCACCGTGTTTTGCTTGTCAGTCCGGTTTGGGGCCTTCCTGACCTTAAAAATACGTAGCCCAGCCCACTTCATGGTCTGCTGGACGAACCACTTCGACGAATTGACCTTTTTGGCCACGTCTCGGGTGGAAAGGTTCGGGTTATTCTTAAAGTACTGCCTTATCTTCCGCGCCTTCTCTGGGTATTCCGTTTTCGGGTTTCGGCCGCTTCCAGCGCGCCGCTCGATGGTCTTCGTCTCCTGGAACATCTTCACAACGCGGGACACGGTGGAATGGTGGATTCCAAACCTTTTGCCGATCCATCTGTGCGACTGACCAGGGTTATCGATCACCGCGCCCATTTGTCGCTATTTTTTCGAGTCCAATCTTTAGCTATTTAAATTAGGTGCCAGAATATCTTACCAAACAATAGAACAGCAGGTAAACCAAATCGTGTGTGTGTGTGTGTGTGTGTGTGTGTGTGTGTGTGTGTGTGTGTGTGTGTGTGTGTGTGTGTGTGTGTGTGTGTGTATTAGAGAGAGAGAGAGAGAGAGAGAGAGAGAGAGAGAGAGAGAGAGAGAGAGAGAGAGAGAGAGAGAGAGAGAGAGAGAGAGAGAGAGAGAGAGAGAGAGGGATGGAAGATTTTTTTTACGGCTTTTTTATTTTCGGCATAAAATTTCACATTAGAAATGAAGATCAGCTTACCAAGTTCATAAATGCTGTAAATTAGTGTAATCTAACGCAAAGCTGAAATTCGTTGATGGCGCTCGGTCAAAATGGTAATTGGCGGATCTCAAGCAAAGTGATTGGTTGTGAAAAAAAAAGAAATTACTTGATGTCCATGATGCTGATGAATTCCATACAAGCTTAGAGAGAGAAGATCGTTATTGTCCATTTGAATGTTTGGGAACCTAACTTCCAAAATCATGTTTACCGACCGCTACCTACGATGTTGCATCTCTTTTTTTGCGTCACCTGGATTCTACAATAGAATAATCAACGTCTAGGTCAGTTGATGTAGAATTTCAGGTTCTGTTTACATTATCCTAATTCTACATTTGCGTTCACTGTGGATGATTGAATCCCGCGAGGAGCTTAAAAAGTTTGTCACTGACAGCAGTAGGATTTTAAAATCCTAAATGTATTTTAAAAACAGGTTTTCATATTACAATAGATTTATAATTCTTTTTTCCGGCAGTGTACCTGCTTTATGTGCAGTCTCGATTTGCTATTTGATGTTTAGATATTTTAATACAAACGAAATTCTTCAAATTTCTTCCATACCTTCACATTTCATAACTAGCATTTTCATTTCTTTCATATTCAAACAAATGATACAGAGTGCGTTTTTATTTTCCTATGTCAAACTTTACAAAAACTGAGTAAAGTTTATTCAAATTTTGATAAAGGCTGACTAGACCAATTTACTGGTGCGCCATTCGCGCGCCGCTAGCCACCTCAAGTGGTGGGAATCGGAAGTCGTTGACAGTGTACAGTGGTTCAGGATGCGAATAATGCTGGAAAAATACATTTTCAGCCTAAGTTTGATATTTTGGAGCAAAACTGTCTTCTACCTCTTTTTTTTTCTTATAATAAGGCCCATATGTAATTTAAATAAAAATCATTTAGGAAATTTTGACATGCACGGTGTACAATTCGAAAACATTATCCAGTCCAGGCTACCCAATTTTCCGTACACTAAATATACTCATACGCACTCTATATATATATACTTATTTCTTTATTATATTCTATATTTGATATATATTGTAAAAACCTAATACCTTATTGATTTAAAACATAACTGGGATGGGAGGGTGCACCAGGGCATCATTGAAGTTGCAATTGGACAATGGTGTGGACGGCCAACCGGAGTCTAGGAGGGGATGTGTCTATCATTTATGATTGGTACATTCCACTCCAATAAATTTGACGCGCCTTTCTTAAACAAACCATCTAGTGGAAAGCTTAACTGAATTGCGTATTTTGTTATTCGTTTTATAGGATTATATTGCTGGAAGGAGATTCTCTTATTCCCGCAGGTTTCGCGTAAGTGTGTCTGCTTACGGGCCTGCCTAACCCTTTTTGGCCCTTCATACAGCGATATGTTGAATTTAGAACGGTAACAAAGCATGATCTTTCTGTTAAGTGGAACCGCATGCAGGGCAAGGCCCACGCTAGGATGGTGGCTTCCTACATACATACATACATAAGGCCCATATGTTGAAGCGAATGAAAACTAGGGTGGTCCTTATCTTCAGAGAAATTGTAAATCTTTCTTTTTTCTTTACGGAAATAAAGGCATATATCCTTCGGAAAAAAATATAAATGAAAAAATGTAAAGCAACCTTGATTGGTTAAGTTTTTCTGTAGCTTTTGAAAAGACCAAATAAGTGCAATTTTCGCTACGTAGCTTAGGGTTTCCATACAAAAATTAATTAGTTTGGTCTTACTTTTTATTTAAATTTTTTCAGCAAAGTTGTCTTCCCATTCCATTGATTCTAGAACAATAAAAGATACAACTTTTGGTGCGTCAAACAAAAGTTATTATGGCTTTTGTAAAAAAATAGGCCTTATTCAAATGTTGATCCCTCAGGTTGAGACAGACAAAAATAATATTTATTAACAGCATTTGAAAGAATTTCTATTATTGCAAATTATAAGTGAAAACTGGAGATGGGTTGTTTTTTAAAACTGAGTAAAACACATTCAAAAAGGGCAATATAGAATAAGAAAATTGTAAATAACACACTAATGGTAAAATATATCGACAAGATTTGAACGTCAAAAGATTTATGTTTTTATGTTCTTCAAATTTCTTCCATATCTTCACATTTCATAACTAGTATTTTCATTTGTTAAGTTAATTCAGATTTTGATAAAGGCTGACTGAAAGTAAATTAGTGCACCACTCGCATGCCGCTAGCACGCCTCAAGTGTTGGGAATCGTAAATCTTTGACAGTGCATAGTGGTCCAGAAAGCGAATTTCGCTGGAAAAAATACATTTTCAGCCTAAGTTTGATGTTTTGGAGCAAAATTGTCTTCTACAAAGTTTTTTTTTTTCTAATGGTGGTCCTTATTTTCAGAGAAATTCTAAATATAACTTTTTGCTTTGCAGAAATAAAAGCATAAATCCTTCGGAAAAAAAATTAAAAAAATTAAAGCAACTTTGATTGAATAAGTTTTTCTGTAGCCTTTGAAATGACCGACTTAGAGCAATGTTTCCTACGTAGCTTAGGATGTCCCTACAAAAATAAATTAGCTGCTTTTACTTTTTGACGTAGGACTTACGTCTCTCTTTTCTATTCCTGTATAAAGGCGCCGTTCTAAAATTTCTGAAATCGCAAGCGTTACGCGGGTTTGGAGACTTTGAACGATAATATCTCCTCTCTGACCCACAGACATTTTACGATAAGTATTTCATTCGCAAGGTAGAACATCAACGCTGAATCCCTGTTGCAAACTTAATTCATAATGTTTGTTTAAACTAAATAAAATGTACTTAAAAGAAAAATGTCTAAACGCACAACGCTATTGGTCGAAAATGGCATCATGTTTGCGCCTCGCTCTGATTGGTTCATACTGCCACAGTTACCGTGCCAGCGAATTTCAAACATGTGGGGACGACCGACCAATAATCAATTCTCGCTGTGCATCCGTATGCGACATACGTGTCTGCGGAGCACGTTAGTAGAAATCGCCGCCCGTGAAAACAAGACCAGACCAAGAAGAATCATCCACGTCACCTGCAGCTAGCCATCCGCAACGACGAGGAGCTGAACAAACTTTTCTCCGGTGTGACCATTTCACAGAGTGGTGTCCTGCAGCCCAAGAAGACTGTCGAAAATTTCAATCGCGAACCATGTTATCAACTAAAATCCGTCCTTTTCAGGACGATCAAATCAAGTTGCCAACTAAAGAGTATGTTTGATAGAAATTTCGCTTGAGCTCATCGAAATTTTCATTACCACGCACCGGCTCAATATGGCATTGAAAAAGCCGCGTCTCGGAGAAAATGGCCAAATCAATTGCCCACATCATCTTCGTGGTCAAGTGGTTAGCGGCGTCGCCCGTCGTTCAAGCGGTTGTTGTCATGAAGTTGAGGGTTCGATTCCCGCTCCAGCCAGTGGAACTTTTTGCAAAACGAAAATGTCTAAACTGGTCTACTTGGTGTTAGGTTAAGTTCTTCGTAATTCGCTCTACACCCAAACTAAAAAAGTAAGATTGTTATACAATTTCGATTGATTTTGTTCCATTTTTGCTATTGATCGTAAGTTGGATGAAAATCTAACATTAGTTGTGGGCAAAACAGCAACAGCAATTCGCAATGAAAAATTGAACGTGTGCGTGAGATTGTTCGCAGTGATATTTAGTTGATGAGTAAGAGATGAGTGTTCGAAAGTCAGATGGCTCACAAACATAAAATGTACACATAAAGATCGAGATACAGACCAGGACCGCTAGCGCGGCGGCTCTTGATGGCAACCAATTAGCCACTTTGACAAGGTAAGTATGTGGGAATAGAAACCCAACAGTTAGTTCACTTGGCGAGGAATTCAGGGTGCAGCAATGAAGCAAATGGACATATTTTCCACCAAGCTATGTGCAACCTGTCGCTAACAAACTTGCATGGCATGGCATTGTTTATTTCATAAAACGCTTTGTCGATGATCAGTGAGAACAAACATAGAACACTTGACGGCGGCAATACAACAGTGGCCAATAGCGTTTCGGCATTTTGTGATATCGACTCATCCATATTGTATATTGTTGGTGTATGTTGGTGATGATTGAATATGGAGCCTACAGCGATAAAATTGTTTCGAGCTAATTTTGCTTGCCAGTCGCTTGCACACATTTGCATGGCTTCATTTGTACCATAAAACGCTTTGTGGATCAAAATGGGCGAAATTGCCTTTTCTGAATCATGCGGATTTCTCAAGATATCATAGTATAAACTGCAATTGCATTTTTAACCACCTTTTCAACTTTTGGGTATATGTTCAATCTTCAGTCTGTACAATCTCGAGTTAGAAACGGTGTAAATGCCTATTTTTATCGTAGTATCACGTGCCGCCAAACACTCAGGCTGTCCTGCAGCCAAGAAAACTGATAAGAACATTTCAATCGCGAACCATGTTCCCTCCGTAAACACAGGATCCATTTCACACTTACAAGCACGTTGGACATTTTAGTTCCAACATTTGATTAGGAAGAATCTGCTTTTGTAAACAAACACTTTGTCTGCTAATTTATCGGAAGTTGTATACAATTCCTTCAAATTGAATATATCAGCGGATAGAAATAAAACTCTTCTTCTTAATTTGCTTAATTTGTATATGTGACCTTTTGTTCAAGAGCAAATGACTACGAAAGCCATTGTTTACAAAAGCAAATTAGGGCGAATCTAATGTTGGCGATGATTTAACAAGCAAAATATCATTAACAGTAAATTCGAGCCGAACTGCAGTTTCTATAAATTTTCGTGAAGAACCAATAGCGGAAGAAAAACCGGAGCCTCACACACCAAAAGCACGGGGTTTCTTGGTTTTTTAGAGTGAAAAAAATATAGTAGAAGTTTATAAATTCGATGACATAAATTTTTTTACATAAAAAAGCAGTCTTACCTTTATTTTGTGTTATTTCTCTAATATAATTTTTTCTTTTTTTTTTTTTTTTTTTATTTTTGTAGATTTTTTTTTTGTTTGAAAAAAAAAAAAAAAATGATGATGATGATGATATAATACTACCATCTATTGTAGCAAGGTAACTTCCCATAGCAGTGGAATAATCTGAAAAACGATTTGATCAGGATTCTATTATTGTTTGTGATCATCAAGCTCCTGTATGAAGGGCCAAAAACGTTTGGGCGGGCCCGTAAGCAGAGACACTTACGCGAAACCCGCGAATATAGGGAAGAGAATCTCCTTCCAAAAGCAAGGTCACACAGACAGCACTAGAATCGAGCCCTCGTTTGACAGAATAAACCCAATAGATGGGGTCGAAGAGCCCGCCCTCGTTCCGCGAAATGTTAACAATAGGGAGGAGGCAGTCCCATGCTCCCTATCCAAATCGTTTAACTTGGGTGCCCTGATGGTCCCTCCCTTTCCCCTGTTATGTGTTATTTGATATTTAGTATATTTTGTACACAAAAAATTAGGATATCATTATAGACAAGAATGCTAATTTATTCAAATTTTAAACTTAAATGATACATCCAACGTATTGTTACTGAAAAATAAATAAAAAAATTATTTGTATCAATATCCTTCTAGTCCTGGAAAAGCTGAAAACAGAATAGATCATTCCAAAAATCTGAGATAGAACTTCAATAAAAGAAATTATTTTATAAGAGAAGTTGTAATACATTTCTTTATACTGTTCTAGTAACAGTTCAAAGATAGCAATTGGAGTGATCGAAGAGTCCGGTTTGATGACCTCTGAAACAATGGCCCATCTTACCATAATACCACTAAAAACAATATTAAAATATAATCCTACATTGCTTATAAGCACATGCCAGTCTTTTATGAATATAGTAGTTGAAGTTTAGAAGCGCAATTTTAAATTAAATTTTATGCTGAAATGCTGAAAAACAAATTGAGCCTTTGATGCCTGTCATGATGCTCCAGGCTCTTACATGGTTTTGGAATGCAAAGATGATTCTAAAGCGTTATTATACATAGCATTTCAAGCTTATTGCTTTCACAAACTGCTTATTGCCTGCTCTCAACTCAGTGTTCCAAATGCATTTCCACAGTTATTAATTGAGAGCTTTCGATGCCGATGATTGTAATGCGTGCTGAAATTAATAATAAATTAAAAATGGAAAATATGCAATATGACTTAAGGTACATGATGTTCAGTCGCACCCCCTCACTTCGCTATTGTCAGATTGACAACATTGCCCAGGCTACGCCAACCAGTGTCTCCATGTTTCAGCTGGCAGTCTTTTGTGATGATATGACTCGTGGAGGCGTGAGGTAGGAACTTGTGAGGACGAGAGGTCGGTCGCACCCTCCTTCGAAGTTGTCAACTCACCATTTGAAGCCCTGAACAACAAAAGATACAACTTTAACAAAAACAAATCCTTTTTCAAATGTTGATCTCTATGCTTCGGGCATTGTGTTTGACATCATAATAAATCCTATAATTACAACAGATATTCGCATAAAACCGTCTGAGGCAAGTGTTGTGCTTCAGGATCTCATTGATTATACTGCGAAGTTTCTTATTGAGTACCTCAAGTAATGTTGGTTGGTTCGTATGTTCGTTGAATTTTAAAACTTACTGTTTTATTTGCTGAAACGAAGGTATACATTGTTTGTTAAAATTGTAACCTTGCTAATTTCATGCAACGTTGCAAAATAAAAACATTTTTGTAGCTTTTGAATAAACCGATTTAGACCAATTTTTTTTAGATAACTAAGGGTGTCCCTAAAAAACGATTTTTTGCTCTAACTTTTTATTTCAGATTCGCCAACAAAGTTGTCTTTGGACGGGTTTTAGAACATAAAAACATAAAACTTTTGACGTTTGAATCTTGCCGTTATCTTTTACGGTTAGTGAGTTATTTACAATTTTCTTATGCAATTACGCAATTTTTATCCAATTCGGTCAGCTTTTAATACAGAAAAACATATTCAATCAAAGTTGCTCAAAATTTTCTCACCTACTAGTTTTTTGAAAAAAATATATGCCTTTTTTCTACATATAAAAAGTTAGATTTTCGATTTCTCTGGAAATATGCACACTTGGAAGTTATGAATTTTACACGAGACGTAATTCATGTTTGTAAAAAGTTCGGGAACGTAAACAAAGACTTCGTGTAAAATTATGTCTCATGAAACCAACACATACGCAATTCTATGAAAAATGGATTTATTTTCTCATCTCTTTCAACTCATTCTTATGTGCAAAAGGACGCTTGCATGTGTCGGTCTCAGGGGACAGAAATTTACATGACATTTTGGTAGTGTGTGGACCACCCTAGCTGCGCAGCAATGTTTTGAGGAGCCAACCCCGGTCTTTCGATCCGATATGTGGCCAGAAGATACAACGCCAACTTTCAAACGCTGCGGAACATCCTTGCCAGGAAAGGATACAAGTCGTACAAAGTCAGTAAACATCTGAACCGGCACACGAAGCAGAATTCCGTAGCCAAAAAGTGTTCAAGGCTCTTGTACGACCGTGTTATCACGAAACACAAAGGCAGAACTTTGATCGATGACTCGATTTTAAGCAGCTTCCCGGTCAAAAGTTTTACTTCGCGACAGGACGTGGGGATGTGTCGGGAAGATTCAAGTTCGTGTTTGCCGACAAGTTTGCCAAGAAGGCCTTGATTTGTCAAGCGATTTACAGTTGTGACCTGAAAACGGAACCATTCGTCTCATCCTCGACGATGACATCCCAAGTTTACATCGAATAATGCCTGAAAAAGCGTGTACATATTTCCGTTCATCAGCAAGCATAGGAGCGAAGTCAGTTTTGGCGTGATTTGGCCAGCTTCCGTTACTCCAAGGTAGTTCTGGAGTGGTATGCTGCCAACAAGAACGATTTTTTTTCCCAAGCCTATGAATCCTCCGAATCGCACGGAGTTTCGACCAATCGAAAAATATTGGGCAATTTCAAAGCAGCGACTTCCACGAAGTGGCAGGGCAGTCAAGGACATCAGGCAAATGTGGGCAAAATGAAAGAAATGCGCTGATTTAGTGTCCGTTTCCACTGTGCGGGCGCTGATGGGAAGGTTCGAGATTTCGTTCGAACTGGATAAATGTAATCATCTAATGCTGTAACATTGAATTTTTCATAAAATTACTCTAAAACAACAATTAATGGACTTTTGAAACTTATTGAATCACGAATTACAGATCTTTTTGAACGAATCAATTTACTTTTGGTCAGCCATTATTATTAAAGAAATATGGTAGTGTGCGTGTGCATCTCATGTTTCTACACTTAAGAAGAAGCAAATAATACAAAGTGATAAATACAGTTTTGCATTTATCTTTACCTCCTTAAGTTCAATTGGCAAATTCATCAATGTTTTTAGCACTGTGGTAGTTGTACCGGACAAGCACACAGGAAGAATTCCACTGTGTCACCAGCAAATTGCAGAGCCTACAAAATCATCAGTATAAAATATGATTTCCTCAGCAATCACTAAATTGGATCTATAAGTTTGAGAATAAGGATTTGTCGCATCGTGCCATCGGAAAAAAAAGTTGGGAATCGCGAATTCCACGGTGTCTGGTATCATCAAACGGTTTGAAGAACGTCTGACTGTTGATAGGATGCGAAGATCCGGAAGAAAAAACATTCAGGTCAACGAGAACGATCACAAACGCGTGGTTGGGGCCTATAAACGGAAAACGAACGCTTCGGTTTGAGGTATGGCTAAAAAGTTGCATGTTAGCAAGCCTTTCGTGCGGAATACCAAAACTCGAGCTGGACCACGTACGTTTAAGGTTCAGATGACCCCAAACCGTGACGAAAAACAGAAAACGGTCGCAAAAAGCCGTGCCCGGAAGTTGTACGACCAGAAGTCAACGAAACCACACTGCTGCGTAATGGATGACGAGACATATGTGAAGGCGAACTTCAACCTGTTTCGGGAAACCTGTATATGACTGCCAAGGATAAGTGTGATGTTCCCGAAAACCTCCGGAAACAGAAGAAGTCTAAATTCGCCAAGAACTTCTTAATTTGGCAAGCGATTTGTACTTGCGTTACCGCAAGCATCATAAATGGACAGGTGTACTTGGAAAAGTGTCTCTAAAAGCGGCTCCTCCCTCTCCATGAATGCAACTGAAGCAGCAGCCGATCTGGAAACTTATCAGCGATTCCTGTCCAGCGAACGGACGCACCGCCTGCAGCAACTGCGCGAGAGCACAACCAAATTTCACTCCTCTTCACATTTTCGGAAGTAATGACGCCTTCTTTGGAAGCAGATATGAATGAAGAGGTATATAGTGATAATAATAATATTTTGTCAACCGACGCACTTTCAACAATTTCTTCATGTAAACAGAATGCGACTGAAATTCTGATTTACTGTCAAAATTTTAATCGCATGAAAAGCCCAGCCAAAATGAAGGAAATTTATAATAATTTATTAAGTTCGTCCTTTTCGGTTATTCTGGCAACTGAAACTAGCTGGGACGAAAGCGTGAGTAGTGAAGAAATATTTGGAAGTGTGTATAATGTATTTAGAAACGATAGGAACCTTCATGAGTCTGAGAAGAAATCAGGTGGTGGAGTCCTCATAGCTGTTTCTGCCAATTTTAATTCAGAAATTATTACAACTACAAAATTTAATGAATTTGAGCATGTATGGGTGAAATCTTTCATAGCAGGTGAAACACACGTGTTAGCCTCTGTGTATTTTCCACCACTTAATGCTAATAAAATTACATATGAAAAGTTTTTCAAATGCGAAAAAAAAATATTATCTGAACTCCCTCCTGAAGTAAAAGTTCACATCTATGGGGACTTTAATCAAAACAACGCCGACTTCATTTTAGACTCTGAAAATGAAAACATCCTTCTCCCAGTCGTTGGAGATAATATCACTTTACATTTCATGTTTGATGAAATTGCTAAATTAGGTTGAATCAAATTAACCATGTAAAAAACCAAGGAAATTGCTATCTAGACCTCCTTTTAACGAATATTCATGAAGATTTCTGTGTGACCGAATCATTGAACCCATTATGGAAAAACGAAAAGTTTCACACAGCAATTGAATATTCCCTATTCATACATGAATATCAAAGACCCAACGACTACGAATATGAAGAAGTTTTTGAATACAAGCTCGCGAACTATGAGAATATAAAAAACAAATTAAACTGTATCAACTAGCAACAAATTTTTAGCGACGAAGGAAATGTCGAATCATCTGTTGGCGTCTTCTACGAAATCCTATCCAACATCATCTCACAAGAGATTCCATTAAAGAAAAAACGACGTCACGGAAACACTAAACATCCAGTCTGGTTTAACAGAGAAATCAAAAGTATAAAGAATCGTAAACAAAAAGCCCACAAAATTTACAAAAAACACAAAAGCAGTGAACATTTAGCAACTTACTTGGAAATATGCGATCAATTGAACTTGGCAATCAGTAATGCATTTGAAGTATTTAATGCAAAAACTGAGCTTGAAATTAAGTCCTGTCCAAAGAACTTCTTTAATTACGTCAGAACAAAATTAAAATCAAACAATTTCCCATCAACAATGCATCTTGACGAACAGGTTGGCGGTAACTCGGAAAAAATCTGCAAACTTTTTTCAAATTTTTTTCAAGAAATCTACACGACTTATTCGGAAGAAGATCGCGACCGCGATTACTTTGCATTTTATCCAGAATATCCAAGGAATATTGGTGTCAACCAACTTCAGGTTCAGGATATTTTGCAGGGTTTAAAAAATGTAGACCACTCAAAAGGCCCTGAACATGATGGAATTCCTCCAGTATTTATGAAGAATCTTGCGAAGGAATTTACATCTCCTTTGTTTTGGCTTTTCAATATGTCACTGGAATCAGGAATTTTCCCAACAATATGGAAAAGTTCATTCTTAGTGCCTATTTTCAAATCTGGCCGAAAATCTGACATACGTAATTATCGTGGAATCGCTATTATCTCTTGCATTCCCAAACTTTTCGAGGCAATTGTCAATAAAACATTATTTCTTCAAATCAAAAATCGAATAACAGACAAACAACACGTTTTTTTCAAAGGCCGCTCAACATCCACGAACTTACTAGAATTTGTAAATTATTCACTGAATGCAATGGATAATGGGAACCATGTTGAAGCTCTTTACACAGACTTTAGCAAGGCATTTGATCGTGTTGACATACCAATGTTACTTTTCAAACTGCAAAAAATTGGAATTGAGTCTGGACTCTTGAAGTGGTTGAATCATATTTAACTAACCGGAACAAATAATAAAATTCAATGAAAAGAAATCAAATCCCATTCAAGTTACCTCAGGAGTCCCCAAGGCTCCCATTTAGGACCACTTCTTTTTATTTTATACGTCAACGACATTTCCTTCGTCCTCAAAAATCTGAAAGTGCTAATTTATGCCGACGACATGAAGCTGTACTTGGAAATCAAAAATAAAGAAGACATCAATATATTCCAGTATGAAATTCATACATTCTACATCTGGTGTAAGAAAAGCTTATTGGAACTGAATGTAAAAAAATGCAATTTAATATCTTTTAGCAGAAAATTAACAACAACCAACATTGTAATTGCATTAGGAAATCAGAATGTAGAAAAGTGTGAAAAAGTGAGGGATTTAGGAATTATCTTAGACTTAAACTTAATTTTATAGACCACTACAACACTATCATACATAAGGAAATAGCATGTTAGGGTTTATTAAACGCTTCTGCTACAACTTTCAAGACCCGTACACTATTAAAACTCTATATATTGCCTATGTGAGGTCTATACTGGAATATTGCAGCATTGTGTGGTTCCTCGTCCAGGTATACATGAAGAAAGAATAGAATCAGTACAAAAGCAATTTCTATTATATGCTCTTCGTAAGCTAGGCTGGGCCTCATATCGTCTTCCATCATATGAAGCTCGCTGCATGTTGATTGACATCCAAACATTGAAAGAACGACGAGAATATTCGATGGTTTCATTTGTAAACGATATCGTTTCGCAGCGTGTTGAATCAGCCGAACTACTTTTAAATTAAATTTTTAGCACCAAGTAGACGACTTCGAAATCGTAATTTATTTGCTCTAAACCATCATCGCACGGAATATGCTAAAAATGGACCAATAAATAGCATGATGGATTCCTATAATCAACACTGTGAAGCCATTGACTTTACAATGTCTCGGTATAAATTGAAACAGTATTTTAAGTCCCTATAATTAAGGATACAAAAACCATAGGGCTTACGACGGTCCGACAATCTTCTAGCTGGATTTGGCATCATGCCGCTACACAAAGGACGTGCTAGAGTGGTATAAGGCGAATGATGTCGATTTCGTGCCAAAAGATCTAAGCCCCCCAAACAGTCCGGAACTGCGGCCAATAGAAAAATACTGGACCTTTATGAAAGAGCACCTTCTAAAACAACCTAAAGTGGTGAATAATGTAGAAGAAATGAAGAACCATGCTTTCTTCATAGGAAAAAAAACTGTCGATTCTGAGGTCGCGCAGAACCTTATGACTGAGGTTAAGGCCAAGGTTCGTGTATTCGGATAAAAAGGCGAAATAAACTAAATAAATGATGCCAAAACTTACTTTAATTTTTTATTTTGCTTTCTGAAAATTTGGCGATAATCGAACAAAAACTCGAATTTTGGGAATGAGTTTTGTGTGTGTGGATTTTAAACGGTACACCCTTTATGTTTCTCAATTCAAGCAGAGCCACAATAATTTGCTTCATTCTTCCTGACTTAGTTTAATTAGATGAGAATGAGAATTATGGTGAAAAATTAAACTATTCCAACAAACATAACGACGATAGTGACAGCAAATTAGAGAAGTTTACAGGACATTCGCATAATCCATGAGAGCTTTGCAACGAAATTGAAATGAAAATTGTTTTGCTCGACTGCACAACCGAAGTAGCAATTCAAATGCAAATTGGTTTTATTCATGTTTTATGGTAGTTTTATCAAAGCATTATGGAGTTCATTCGGTTTTATCTGGGCATTTTCCAAGTTAAGGTGGTTTTAATTCATTAACAGTTCTTAAGAGTGATTAAAGAACACTTGAAGAAACCTCCATAAAACTACATCATTCATAAGTGTAATTCACCTTATCAGTAGTTTTATAAGATACTTGATCCCCCTCTCAAGACATCGTTTCGCAACTTGCATAAAACCTGATAAAAGTTTTGAAAAAGTTTTATGACATTCTTTTTTAAGATGAATGGATCTTGGAAATGCTGCCATAAAACTCTCTTAGAACCATTTGATTTTAAATAAGAGCACATATTCTTGAGAAAGAACGCCCACAGGTGGAAGAAATTAAAAACTAGCGGATCGTTCAAGCGGAAATTCAATAAAAACGAATCCAATATATTGAACACTCCTTCATCTCAACCACCAACGACAATTTTTTTTGCCCATTCCATTGGATTCGCAGCCTACTGAGACTAACTTATCAAAAGGGTCTATGCGTTATGCGTAAAACGAATAAAGTAAAATGGTGCAATGTGTCGCCAGTTGAAAACCGAAATGCATAACTCATGATATTTAATTTAATGCCAGTTGTGCAAGTTAAAGCTAACGTCTCAGGTAGTGCGTTATATGGCGCACCACCGTGGAAATACAGCGCAGTACTTTTGACGTAAGGTTTAACGTGCACTACGATTCATCTGAGCGAAAATCGATTTTTCCCATGATCCGCACGTTTAATCCAAAGTCGGAAGTAGTGCGCTGGAATCGCTCAGTGATCCACTACACAGTGCACTTCTTCCAACGCTAGGTTCAGCCAAGAGAAAAATCATCTTTCGCTCAACTGATGTCTCAGTCATCGACGCAATATTATTATCTGTTCTTCTTCCCAAATCCATTGTTAGCATATTCAAGTTAGAGTTTTTTTTAATGTTTTAATCGCCTTACGCTGGTGATTAAAAACAATAAATTATAAGCTGTAATGATGAACAACAATTATGCATAGGCACTTTTGATTTGAACGTTCACATTTTCTTTGTTTATGATGTGCCTTCTCCACAATGATTTTATGGCTATCTTACGAAAGACTTGTTTACCTTGAGCAATTCAAACAAGTTTTAATCAAGCGTTACTCCTTTTTTTTCAAGAATAGAACAAGTAAAGATGAACTTATCGCGCTCCTAAAAAAATCTTGTCAGTCTTGTGCAAGAAACATTAGTTTTATATGCGTTTTATATTTATATATAAATCATAAAACTACCAAAACTTGTAGTAGTTTTATCATAGTTTTAAGCATGTCCTGCATGTCATTACAAGTATGTACCGATAAAACTATCAAGTTTTAAGCGAATCTTGGGAAATAGTTTTGAGAACCTTCTGTAGTATGGGCCTTTTTGAACTTATGAGGATCTTATGGCTGTTTTATCGATGTTATGTAGAATATCTAGTTTTATGCGTGGTTTTATCAAATGAGTCTTGAGAACTTCTTCAAGTGTACCTTAAAATTGAATTTGTTGCTTGGGAATTGTGGACGCCATTTTTCAATAGTATGGCTACTTAAAAGTGAGTAAAGAACAGCCGAGCACCTCATCTACCATAGCTAAACTTGTTTAGCCCGACATTGAAAGCACGGATATTTTTTTAAATCTCAGCTATTACAAGGTTAATTTTAAATCTCAGCTATTACAAGGTTAATTTTAAATCTCAGCTATTACAAGGTTAATTTTAAATCTCAGCTATTACAATGTTAATCAAACGTCGCGTGGCAAACCCGAATTCCAAAATGGGCTTTGGAGAGGCTTTGGAATCAAATATATCTACTTAAAATCTAGCCATTGCACTGTGCGTTGCATCACAGAGAACGAGAAAAATTCTCGCGGTTTTTTTCACAAGAGCCAACTTCTTTCACGAATTTCTCAAAAATGGAATCTCGCTTAAGCATACCACTAAAATGATTGTTGAGGGAAAGTTCGTCAACTCAATAGAATTGGTAGTTAACATGGATAGGCTTGGAATTACAATAAATATACGATGATTTTTTTAGCTTTTCTGAACGTATTCTGTTGAATTGCAATTGCTTCCAACTTTGAAAAAGTAACACAAGTCAAAGGCAAGCTGAATACGGTTTATAATAAGCGCAAAGTTTATGTTCCCTCTTTGCTGAAATTTCGTTCTGTTTCCGTTGAAAAGCTATATTGGACCAATTTCGATTGGGAATTTATTGGGATTATTTTTACGACTGAACAAGCTAGTATTATTTCGGAGGTGGCTTTTGGTGAGATCTATTTGATTATAAATATGTTACACAAAACTATTTTCAAATAATACTCAACACGTGGCTGGTTTGGAAATTCAAGTATTCCAAATATCTGGAGGCCTGTTGCAAAACCCTGATCAAAATGATATTGGTAATGTAAACATGCTGGGCATATTGTTTGCGTATATGTAACCTCGGAATAGGCGTGAATTTCTGTAATGGATTGCTGGATCTGCAATAGAGCTATCTCTTTTTGGCTCTCGGATTGAAGCTGATGTAAATGATCATTTGAAGATTGTTGCAAACAGATTTCTTCAATAAGACTAATGCTGGCCAATGAGTCCTAATTTTTATAAACACCCACATATAACATTGGCATTAGAAAGTACGCACTCCACAGCTGCATTGCTGTATTCGATTTTGTTCAACACCACTTCTCGACTAGGTTGACATTTGGCCTTTGCATTGGTTACTTCCTTTAATAAAACTGCTGATGATTATGATAATGGTTAAATGGACAAAACCACTCTGTACAACTTAATTAAACTGTAGTAATTAATGATTGTCCACATCATGCCATTGTAAAGCCTGCCCACGTTAAATTTCGGACACCAAAATAATAGCAGCAAAAAAAAATTACACATAATTCAACGAAACCGATTGTTTATTTCAAACTAATAAACTTGTATCTACATTAGAAACAGTTGATTAAGATATTGATTCTTCTTTCTGTAAAATTCTCGAACTTTCTCGATTCTCAATTTTCTCTTGAAATCATCGGTACCATTTGCATTCTTCTTAGTATCGAAGAGTTTCTGCTTAACTAGAGCTCTGTACTTCTCTTTTTGGGCGAAGTACTGGATAGTTTGATGGATTGGCTGTTTTTGGCACGTATTTGACCTCTTGTACATTATACCATTCCAGGACGGATTTTACATAGTGACAAAAAGCCAAATCATGCCAATACAGAGCTGGAGAGTCGTGGCTTTTCAGATAACCAATAAACAGTTCCAAAGCGTCTTAACGGCAGCCTATCAAGCAATTAAGTCGCCTTAAATGCAACATAAATGCCGCTTTTGGCCCAATATACGGCTGCTTTACTGCAATGCTATGATAATGCTTCATTAATGCTCTTTTGCATTCGAAATGCTTAGAGCCGGCTACAAGTATTTGAATAGCATTTTAAATTCAACTTTACAACAGTTAGCATTCAAGATGCAGATATAATGCTTATATAATGCTTGTAGCATCTGAAATGCAGAATTAGGGTTGATTTACTACATATGCTAATGCTTATTGGTTACCTGGGTTCTGATAAAGGTAGTAACTGCTTTTGCAGACATTCTTTCTCTTACACATTCTTATTGATAGTGCCGGTGGAGACGAAACTTTTTGATTTTCGACCACAACTACATATGGCCTGCAAAATCAAATACTTCTCCGGGAATTTGGACACCTTCATTGTCCAGAAATGCTTGGCAACGGCGTTTCCTTGAAGCTGCTGAAAATCTTCGAGTAAGTATGTTTCGTCGTCCATTATGATACAAGAAAATGTTTGCAAAAAATGGGTGTAAAGCTCCTTAGCATGACTTTTTGCAATGAAATTTTGCTTGTCATCGCGGTTGGGCACCTTTTTCACTTCTTACGCCTTCAGTCCTTGCCTCTGATTTACTTTTTGTACGTATGATTTTGACTTCTCAACATTGCGAGCCACATTTCACAAAGAGAGATTGGGATTTTTCTCAATTATGACTACCACCTTCTTGTCCATTTGCCGGGGCATACTTTTCTATTTGTTCCACTTCCAACCTTCCGATCCACAGTCAAGCGCTGGTCAAATGATTTGCAAACACAAAACACGGTACTTTTCGGTAGTTTTAGTTTTTTGGCAAGATCACGTACCGATAAATTTGTATTTTGCAACCCTTCGTACAAAATGCGTTTGCGCACTTCACCTTGTTTCGACGCCATTTTACTGAATGTAACAAGAATGTAAACACGTTGTACCACGAAATAAAGTGGAGAGTTTCAGCTGTCATATAAGTGAAACTTTTCAGCGATCCGTGAAATAATTCAAAATCAACACCGAAAGAAAAGTGTCCGAAATTTAACGTGGACAGGTTTTATTTGATACAAAAAAGTTAGAATGAAACAAAACTGTTTCTTAAGGGACACCCTAATCTAAAACAGAAAGAAAGCTCCGCACTAAAGAAGTGCGCAAGCATCGGACCCACCGGTCGTGAATGAGCAGCTTATAACACGTATTCTTGGCTGTGTTTTGATATCCTAGGGGCACTCGTAGAAAAACTTTCAAATTATGCTGAATATTAACTGTGATTAGAATTTCTGTTAATCATTTCAAAAAGAATTTGTTAGAAGAAAATACTACGGCACCGGTCAACAACAATCTGTTAATCAAATCCGTCACTGTAGCTTCTCTGGAAATTTTCTGGGTCTTGTATTCTCGAAAAGAGCGAATATTTTTGTTCCGCGCCTCCAAGGTTTCCTCAGGATTAACTCTCGTTGCTAACTCCAGTGACGCCACCACATCACACTCTATGAACAAAGATGCAATGCACCGATGCAGCATCTTTAAGATAACTTCAAATCGTTCAATTAAATCGCGGTCGAATCCTGTGAAAACTGAAACTGCGGCAGGGTCTTCAAAGAACTTTCAAGAGGTATTTCCATCGTTCATTGAGCCTGAACTTTGTTTGACGACATTCAACAATAATCCTGGTTCTGTTCTTAATCCTTAATTAGACAACAAAATCGGACGAACTTATTCTAAGACAAAAGGGGCTTCAGTTCACGATTCACGAGTTCACGAAAAACTGATCACCTCGAAGTCCAACGTTCAACGAGCCAAAAAGAGATTGAAGCTGAAGACGTACAAGGAGCAAAAGCAGCCAAAAAGAAGTCCTACACAAGCAGCCACGGGCGCGGAAACTGTATGACACAGTTTTCGCTAAGAATAAGAACTGCATCACGATGGACGACGAAACGTATTCGAAGATGACTATAAAGCATTGCCGGGATCGCAATATTACTCGTGAAGATGATGATGCAGACACCTCAGTTTTCACCAAACAATTTGTCAAAAAGGCGGTGGTCTGCTCTTGCGATAAATTTACAAAGCCTTACATCGTAAATAGAGCAATGAATGCAGATATTACGTCAATCAATGCTTGAAAAAATAAGCAATTATGAAGATTAAGCCCTTTGAGGCATCCAAATAAGTTCATAGGATCTGTTCATCAGGCTCTGAAGTATGTAATTGCTGAATGCGACAACTTCACACTGAAATAAAACAGTGCAGCAATTTTGAATTAGACCTAAAATAAGCCTACCAAACACGTGTCAGCCATTGAAGAATGACAAATAATCAACCATTTAAGCAACTTACGCGTCCTCAACATTCTCGTTGTCACGAAGAGCGTCGTCGTAAAATGTTTAGCACCAGATTAATTTTATTTGTCCCCTACGATCCGTTCCAACATTTCACACCTTCCCCGAGGCCATTGGTTAGTACGTACGATACGGGTACGTTTCCGCGGTATCATTGGCATCGGTTTCATCTTTCCACACTATCTCGCAGCCAATAAAGTTCAAAACAGATAACTCCCCGGAATTGTGCGCATTCAACGATCTCTCCATCTCGTTCGTTCGTTACCTTGTGTCTCTTTCCTTTTCTCGCTCGTTCTTTCTCGCACTCTATTAATTTGAATAATTTTATATCATTTTCTATTGCCTAAGAATTGCGCTGCGACGAGGACCACATGTTGATTGTCGGGCCGATTTTCCTCAACTACCAAGAACTAGGACAGGTTTTCCTGTGACCTGCGAATTAATTATCGAATGAGTGTTTTGATGAACGAATTATTGAGCCGATAACTGCAATGAAAAGCCTCTAAACAGAGTATTATTCCTCCAGCAGATGAAAATTTTTAACTGACGTCTTTGTTAGCCACATTGACAGAGAGAAATTTATGCCCAATTTAATTTATAGTTTCTGTTCGACTAGTTTGCGATTGTTGAATTCCCAATCAGCCCGTTTTTCCACTGATGATAAAGAGCCGTAAAAATAGGGCAAGGTAACAGCCCGTATTCAAATTCCTGCAACGAGAAGTTCATGCTTAAGTTTGGTGCGCAAATCGAAAGAATCACGAATTATCTCAAATTATAATAAAACTCTACACTTTATGGAAGAAAATTACCCTGTCGCTTTACTCTTCACTAACTATTGTCGTTCACTCCCCTTAGCGGTTGGTCTCAAACTTCAACACAGATAAATGACAAAATTATAATAAATATTCCATTGGGTCCTCTAGGTTTGCCCGCGAGACCCGAGCGATGAAGATACTCATACTCAATGTTCAACCAATAACCTCGGCACTGACTGCATATTCGCTTTCTTACCAGGGTGCACTGCTTCGGTGCGGTTGAGAGCTGCTGCCTCATTCTGATTGCTCCGGAAAGCGGAAAAAACGCCGAGTGATGGACCACAAAACGCGTGCGCGTGCTCAAGAGACTAACTGGGATTGTATGAAATTTTATGACGTCCTGCCCACGCTTTTCTACTGCCGCCGTGAGCGATTGAATTGAGGCTCGGTTGCTTGGGACTATGGGGATGTCCCATATTACCTTTAACTGTTGCTGTTGTTTGAAAACCATCCGTTATGCGGAAGAATAGGGCACGCTTGTTGTTGTTGGAGATTTATCTTAGCAGGACCTTCGCATTGCAGCGAAAACTCAATTACGTTTACTGCCTGGTTCGTTAATATCAGCATTTTATCAGCGAATGTTAGTGGAGACTGTAAGAACAGAAAAAGAGATGAGATATGTATTCGGAACCGCTAGATAGTATTTTAGATAGTCGGTTTGTTTCTAAAAAGTTCTTCGAAGGCCTTTCATTTGATTTTTTTCCAGAACATCCTCATGAACATGTTACCTTTCTTTCCAGTCAGACCAAGGCCTGAGTTTACTTTGCTGTTCACAGAAGTCGTCTCTAATTTACACGCTCCATTGCTGCACTTCACCAGCCTCACAGTCTGCGAAGGGTCTGCAGGTCATATTCCACTTGATCAATCCACTTTGACCAATGCGAGTATTTTCTCCTTGTAGCAATTGGTTCGTTATCGAAAACTATTTTCACCCTTATGACGTGCTCAGCCCATTGTAGTCAACCGAATTTTGCGGTGTGGACGATTTGATGTTCTCACAGCAACTCATACAATTCGTGGTCTGTTCCACCCTACGTCTTCCATCCGCAATCCACCGTACACAGCAAAAAAATGTGAATATTATCTTCAGCGTATTTCAAACTTTCGCATAATAATGTATCATGTAACCGTATTTCAAGCGTAGATTTTTGCATAAGGCTTGCTTCATTTAGAATTGGAACAAACTTTTGCTCATATTGTGGCGCTCCTGGTGGACGGATTTGGAAGTTCTTGGCGCCCACGTGTCGGGAATTTTGTCAGCTTCACGTATGTATTTTTGACATTCCGCAAATCGACTGTACTTTGTAAACAATCAACATGGAAGCCGAAAGAAGGGAAAATTTTTTGCACAGTTATTTGGAAAATCCATTGTGGTCTGCATCTAGGCTAGCTAAAAAGCTGAAATTGCCCAGAAATACCGTATGGCGCGTTATCAAACGGTATAAGGAAACATTGACGACGATTTGGAAGCCTCAAGCCAATCGTCGGAGTGGAACTGTCGACCGGAAACTGCGTGGTAAGATTTTGAAGACGATTAAGAGGAATCCCAATCTGTCGGACCGTGATTTGGCCAGAAAATTCGGTGCTGCCCATAGTACCGTGAGGAGAACTCGACTCCGGGAAGGAATCAAGTCGTATCGAGCTAGCAAACAGCCAAATCGGACCATTAAACAGAATAGTGTGGCCAAAATCCGTGCTTGGAAGCTATACGACCAGGTGCTGACCAAGTTCGACGGGTGTCTTCTGATGGACGATGAAACCTATGTCAAGGCTGACTTCGGGCAAATCCCAGGTCAAAAATTTTACTTGGCAACGGCTCGGGGGGATGTTCCAGCCAAATTTAAATTTGTTTTTGCCGACAAATTTGCACGAAAATTCATGATTTGGCAGGGCATTTGCAGCTGTGGCAAAAAAAACGAAAGTTTTCGTTACAAATAAGACAATGACGTCGGAACTATACCAAAAAGAGTGTCTCCAAAAACGAATTTTGCCGTTCATTCGATCCCACGACCATCCCGTAATGTTTTGGCCAGATTTGGCAAGCTGTCATTACAGCAAAGTCGTTCAAGAATGGTATGCAGAGAAAGGGGTCCAGGTTGTTCCGAAAAACCTTAACCCACCCAACTGCCCCCAGTTCCGCCCTATTGAAAAATACTGGGCAATCATGAAGAGAAGACTCAAGGCAAAGGGAAAGGTTGTCAAAGACATCAATCAGACGATGACCTGGTGGAATAAGATAGCTAAAACGATGGACGAAGAAGGTGTGCGCCGCCTAATGAGCCGTGTTACAGGAAAAATTCGAGAATTTCTTCGAAACCGTGAAGAATAATTTTATCCGTATTTTTTCTTAAAATTATGAAGAAAACGCTACATTTGTATAAAAAAAGATCTTGAATTCAATAATAAATAACTGAAATACAGGCAATTGTTTTTGTTCCAATTCTATCTGAAGCAAGCTTTAGTATCGTGTAAACTGAAGAAAACCTAAAGATATTGTTAGCTTAATTGTTTGGTGGAATTAGTGTTTTTTTGAGTTCTTTTGTTTTTTTTTTTGTGTCAAATTTTCCGCGTGGGATAGTGTGCACGCGCGCGTTTTTGTTGGGGGGGGGTTGTTTTGTTGGGGGCGGGGAATATCATCGGGGATAAAATGGTTTATGGTGTTGTGGGTACGGTGGGCTTTTCTGGTTTTTGTAAGTTTTTGTTTGGGTAGATAATTATATTGTTGGACAGGGTGGAGGGGGGATTTGGTCAAGGGAAAACGCGTGTAAATCGGTGAAATCGTTTATTTAAAAAATCATATTAAATTTCTTTTTCAACTTCAATTAGTATAAAATTCAGGAAAAATATTCAGTTAGGCTTCCACTTTTCCAAATCCGAATTGCCGGGCCTTACGCTTGACCCCTGCCATCAGATTTTGTACAGCCACCTTGTCCACCTTCTTCGCCGCAGAAAGCCAGTTTGCCTTGAACTGCTGCTCGTCCTTAGCAGTTTTTTTGGTCTTCTTTAGGTTCCGCTTGACAATAGCCCAGTATTTCTCAATTGGGCGGAGCTCTGGCGTGTTGGGGGGGTTCTTGTCCTTGGGAACCACCTGCACGTTGTTGGCGGCGTACCACTCCATGGCCTTTTTACCGTAATGGCAAGATGCCAAATCCGGCCAAAACAGTACGGAACAACCGTGTTTCTTCAGGAAAGGCAGCAGACGTTTATTCAAACACTCTTTCACGTAAATTTCTTGGTTGACAGTCCCGGAAGCTATGAAAATGCTGCTTTTTAAGCCACAGGTACAGATGGCTTGCCAAACCAGATATTTCTTTGCGAACTTTGACAGTTTCGTGTGCTTGAAAATATCTGCTACCTTTCCCCTTCCTTTTGCCGTATAAAACTCCTGTCCCGGAAGCTGCTTGTAGTCGGCTTTGACGTAGGTTTCGTCGTCCATTACCACGCAGTCAAACTTCTTCAGCATCGTCGTGTACAGCCTCCGGGATCGCGCTTTGGCCGTCGTATTTTGTTTATCATCGCGATTTGGAGTCACTACCTTCTTGTAAGTCGATAGTCCGGCTCGTTTTTTGGCTCGATGCACGGTTGTAGACGATACACCCAGCTTATTTGCGGCATCTCGGAGAGAGAGGTTAGGGTTTCGCTTGAAACTACCGGCAACTCTCTTTGTCGTCTCAGCGGCTTCCGGTTTTCGATTTCCCCCGATCCAGACTTCCTGGCTGTCGACAAACGTTCCCCAAACACTTTAATTACATTTGTAACGGTTGATTTGGCAACTTTTTAGCGATTTTGCCAACTTTGCGTGCGAGTAGCTCGGATTTTCGCGATGCGCGAGCAAAATTTTGATAGGCTGCTCTTCTTGCTTGGACGGCATTTTGACAACTGAAGAGTGAATTCCAAAATCAAAATAGGAGCAACATTCTACACACACACACCTTCAAAATGAGGGGTGTTCAGGTTTTTTAAATGCAAAATTGAAAGAAATACGTCAAGTTGATATTGACCAAATTTTGACCGTATCGCCCTTTACTTTGGCAGCGGACCGATTCCCGTCAATCTTCGCTTTCCTCAGTCGTATTCAAGTCACGAGACTGATAATTTGTCCACGGTGAATTTATGTGTGGCACATTATTTGTTCAAGAACTCAAATCCGATAAGTAATATGAAAATTAAACTAGGTTTATTTAGACTAAATCTCATAGGTAAGCATAGGGAGGTTCAAGTTATTCAACTTGTGGGGCATCATCGTTTGAGTCGGAACACCGTTATTAAAATTTTAGGGGCGGTAAAGCGGGTCCGGAGGTGAATTTATATTGGTTCGTTCAAGTGTTCTGGTCCTGAGTAGGGGGGATTTTGATGAAGGGTTTTTAAATAATTCTTATATTATATAAAACGTAAAATAACTTAGTTTGTTAAAATTTAACCGGATATATGTAATAAAGACCAGTTAAGACAACAAAATGCGGAAAAAAAACAACGTACCGTGATTAAGTAGGCTAAATAAAGCTAAAACTATTCGAGGGTTTCGTTTTTTTTTCATCTCCTATTTTCTCCAGCAGGTTTTACTGGGGATTTTTTTCCGACGATCCCACGATATAAGCTTAAAATTACCCGATGAAAAACTCAGGTCACCGTAAACTTATGAACCTAAAAGGCCGTAAATTTCAACGGCGCATAATTATACGCTTTTAGTCGCGTTCCTAGGCTTAGAATAGCTCTTTTAATTTGCCAGTTTTAACTGTGTAGATCATACATAGCCCCTTCCGTTCAAAGGCATCAACGACGTTGGTCTTCCGCAATCCTACCGTTCGAATCAATGTTTTGTACACTGAATATAATTTTTCGTAAATTCACAAACGCTAGTTTTGTAATTTGTTATATACTAGTTTGTCTGCACGTTTTGGGTTTCCCGTTGTCCACCAAGGGGGTCACGAAATTGTTTGCCTTTGGGCCGTTTGCATTAAAGCTACACAGTTAAAATTATTTTGTAATTTTCAATGAATATACTGCACATAAAAGGAGCATGCAAATTAATGTTATATTCGATTAGTTTTTAAATTTACATGCCTGTAAATATCAATGCATGTAAAATGAAAGCTTGATTGAATTTTTCACATGAGGCTGGGAACTGAACTGGTATATTTACATGCTAATTTAAAATTTCATGATTATTGCTTTATTGCTCCCTGAAACGTGTTTTTGAAAAAATATACTAGGTTATGTTTCGGATGATACTTTTAGTAAGGAAGTTGAGTGACAACATGAGAGGTTAGGTAATCCTTCTCTCAAATCAAATGGAAAATTTCTTCACCGAGAATAAAATGTTGTCACTCCACATCATTGAGGCTATGATATGGTAAAGGACTTCATCTACCAAAGCACAACTGAACTAATGTTTTTTTTATCATCAATAAGTTCGTTGACAGTGATATGCTTTTTATTCTTAATAAAACACAACATATAATCATTTCTCTCAAACACTCCTGAAAAAAATCAAGAAACTTCGATGCTCCTCTCGAATACATAAAATTGTGGTGAGAAAAGATCCTTCAAGGCAGTAATTAAATCACTGGCTCCTTCTAAAAATGGTGTTCTATCGGCGTGTACATAAAACATTTGTTTATTGTCACCAACATCTGAAATATAAATGAAAAATAATAATAAAGAAATCGTTCCTTCAAGGCTTCGGATATCGATATCACAAAACTTACACTGGATTATTTCAGACATTTTCTGCATCGCGGTAACGACACACGCTACCTAGACGCCAACGTCTGAAAACTGAAACTTAGCTTATCTATCGGCTATATTGGATTTTTGTTTCAGGTTTATATAAATTTACACGAACATGCAAATTTATGGGGATGTCGTTGAAAAAAATGTATCTTCGGTTAAGATTTTACACCGCAATAAAATAAAATACACACCAGGTGAAAATTAATTAAACATCTGTGTAAATTTGTGAGTTTTACCATGCTCTTATTATGTGCAGGTTTTTAAACTGAAAATTCAAGCAAATCATAGTTTCAAGCGATGGATTTTTCAAAATGCTCGCTATTTACACGGCATGTAAAATTAATGATTTTTTGCTGTGAAGAATCGGGCGCCATATTATTTATTGGTTTATTGGTTTCCGTGAACGAACATATAATTTTACACGTTGAGGGGAATTTTTTTTTTAATGAGGTGAAAAGAAAAGGGATATTATTTAGGTATGGTGATTGGGGAGAAGCACGCTTTATTTTCACAGCGTAATGTAAGCATACGGTGTAGTACACATTTAATTTAATATGAATGCTTTTTTCGATGTTATTCAACGTTTCACTCATGTACATGATCTTTAACTAAAATTCTAATTAATGTAAGACTAAACATTGATGTATTTTTCAAATTGAATCGGTTTACATCACGTGTAATTTTCATATTTTTTTGCTGTGTATCGGCCATATTAGATTTTTGTTTCAGGTTTATATAAATTTACACGAGCATGTAAATTTATGGGGGTGTTGAAAAAAATGTGTCTTCCGTTATGATTTTACACCGCTATAAAAAAAATACACACCGGGTGAAAATTAATAAAACAATTCTGTAAATTTGTAAGCTTTACCATGCTCTTATTGTGTGCAGGTTTTTAAATTGAAAATTTAAGCACATCATTGTTTTAAGCGATGGATTTTGAAAATGCTCGCCATTTACACGGCATGTAAAATTAATGATTTTTTGCTGTGTAGATTCAGGCGTTATCTGGCTTAAATTTACATGAAATACCCCACTATTTTCTGCCAAATCTAGCATTCCCTTTATGAGCATTAGATAACGCAGAAAATTCAATGTTTCTTTTTATCTGTGTGATTATCGACTGTGACTTGGTGTTGCTAAGATTTGTTTGACTTTTAGTCTTTATGAATAATGATAAACAGATGAATTTCTATTTTTCGAATTGTTGATATATTTACTATTGGACAATTTTTTTAATTCTCATGAAATTTGAGGTGTTGCATGATGGATTTTGATCTCAGTCAGAAATTAGCCACTTGCTCCTTAACTTGTAAATCGATTCAAATAAAGTTTCAAAACAACGTATGGGACAACAGAACCTTTCCTTTTTCGATTGTTTGATTCAAATTGGTAAAGAAGTTGCTTGGGAAACTGAGGCAGAAATCTAGTAACCCCCCCCCCCCCCCCCCCCCCCCACACACACACACACACAATGAAAAACAATCCTGGTGGCACTTTCTTCGTCTCTTAACACTCCTGGTGGCGGAAAAGTGACCGAGCGCCTGACCCCATAGGTGGCTCAAAAGAAGCTGTGCCACACGGCACATTAGGATCAAAGTCAGTGAGATCATAATTATGGCATACTGGTATCGGTATCGAATAATGCATACAGCATGGATCAACGGATTGGACTTGATGCGCAGGGCTGGTAGTCGAGCTATTCTGCTTCCTCAGTATGGAAGGGTGACACTTTCCAAAAACGGCAAGTGGGCTTATGGTGCGGCTGCCCCCGTCCCGGTAAAACCTTGGAAGGCCTCCGGGTACGTTCGAAGCTCGTCGCCAAACCGGTGGGTAGTAGGCTTAGATGAAACATTCCTGACTTACGCCGATCCGGCTCTGAACACGGTCCCTATGAAGGACTGTGTCAACCCTAGCATGGCCTGCCTGTTTCAAAGATAACCATGGGATCAAAATAGGTGACTATCTACAACGAGTGGAGATAGCGGCCCGAAAGGGGGCCCCAACAAAATGGAGAACAATGGAGAAAAAAAAATAAAAAAAAGGAGAAGAAAACCAAAAACAATATCGACGACGACCGCATGCCGAAGTCATCAAGTGGAGAGGCGAACGTGTTCGCAAAAAGCGGGAAGCTGATGAGATCACCCGCGTCGAGCTTGGAGGTTACAGCGGGTACCAGTAGCAGCAAACTCCAAGAAGATATTCATGGATCCAAAGGAGAGGGCCTTTGGCTAAGTCAGCTGTTTTCTAGGAAGCCCTGCAATACCACACCTCAAGAAGCAATACGGCCTATAACCTACATTTTGGAGGTCAAGAGGAGGGTCGATGATTTGTGTGTGTTCGTTAAGAGCAAAATAAATCTCCATAAGGAGCTGCAAGATATGGTGACGGCCATTAAAGTTGCTGTGGTTGCTTCAGAAAGAGAAGAGAAGGCGCTGAGGAAGCGGGTGGAATCAGCCGAGGTGCTCAGGACGAGAGCGGAAACAGCTGAGAAAACTCTTGTGGAAGCCGCGGGAATACCTACGACTGAAACTCAGGAGACGCCAAAGAGTCATCGAAATTCCCTCTCGGGGAAAAGATCTAGGGACTCGCTCGGAGAACATGAAGACCCGAAAAAACAGGGGAATGAGCAGAAAGGCGTTAGCAGTCAGAGTGATGATGGAAGGGACAGTGAATGGCGTGCCGTAGAAAGGCAGCAGGTTAAAAGGAAACAACAACAAAAGAAAGAAGAAAAGGAGAAAGAAGAGAAGAACGAACAGAAGAAGCAAGAAAGAAGCCGGCTTCCTAGAAAGAAGTAAAAGGGGGATACGACACAACAACGACTCAACAACGTACGCTGCGCTTCTCAAGAAAGTGAGAGAGGACCAAGAGCTGACAGAGTTGGACAATAATGTGGTCAAAACACGGCGTACGCAGAAAGGCGAGATGATCTTCGAGCTGAAGAAAGACCCATCTGTCAAGAGCTCAGTGTACAAGGAACTCGTGGCAAAATTCCTGGGTGGCGATGCTACTGCGAGAGCTCTTTCACAAGAGGCAGTGGTCGAATGCAAGGGTTTGGACGAAATCACGACCGAAAAAGACATGAGGTATGCATTGACTGAGCAGTGCAACTTAAGAGGACTGATGACAATAAGGACAAGTAAATCGTATGGGGGCACACAGACGGCGGCAATCCGATTGTTATGCGGAAGCGCCAGTTGAGGGCGGTCGTGTCTGAGCAGCAGGCTGGGGGGGAGGAACCTTAAATGAAGGATCTACTCAAATAATTTCGAAGCCAAAACGGACGAAGGCCACGGAGGACTTGAAAAATATGCTGAAATTCATCCTTTAATCGGCCATGGCTAGTCCAACTCAATAATCTTCTTAAGTTATTTATATCATTGCCATTCAAAATAATTCCATTTGTAATGCATTCGTTACTTTAAATTCATAAAAAAAAATATTTCGTCAGAGGATAGCATTACAAATGCAATAATCTTGTAAAGAAAAGTTATAATTGATTCCTTTACTCTTTTCCAAGTCGCTAAATTATCTGTTTATCAATTCCGGTAGCTCTTGCCAGCTGTTTGTTCAAGCTCATGTAGATTCCTATCAATTTGTGTAAGTCAAAACAAATAAATTAAATTCTTAAGTTTTATCCACGCCCCAAATCCTGCCCAGTCAGGTGCATGTATCTTCACTCAATCGCACCGCAGTAAAACTCGTTAATTGATGACAATCAAATTTTTTGGCCACAAAATTTACGACCTTCCAATGGAAACAAATGATGTCCCACTTAAAACGGGGTCCGAGATCTCTTATGCACGGAAACCCGAAAGCGAAGGCGTAATCTCGAGCTGATCTTGTCAACCACGAACCGACGCGTCGGCATACACTCCACTCTTGCCGACAGTGATCGATACCTATCGATCGGTTCCGAAAAGGTTGTTTGCTACTGCTCTTGCTCTTGTGGTTTTGTGGCGGACAGAGATCATCGCAGATCAACGGACTTGGCGTCTCCGCCAACGCAACGCGCGCGGGCACACGCAACCGATCGTAAAAGGGTTGCTGGCCGTGCGGCGAACCCGCCCACGTTGGATCCGAAAACGATTCTCTCTTATTATTTCGGTGATTGACCAAAATGCTGGTGGGTGCCTCCATAATTAGGCATTTTGCTTAGCTGATTTCTTTAATACTCAGAAAAGTCATGTCCTTTAGGTGTTTTATGAGAGCATAAATTTGTTTTCGGAAAATTACTCCGACCTGGTTGGTCTAATATGTTGCACGATTAATTCTGGAGAATAATGCTATCAATCTTGAAGCCTTTACTTGCTGTTTGCGTTTCTTAAGCGAACACTGGCCAAAGGAACTAGCTTCCGCAAGCCATGTCCTTAAGTTTAACTGACCTCGAGACAAGTTACACCCATTTAAGATGCAAAAAACATGACCATAATTCTTATCATCAGCTTCGGTCAGCCATTCGAACGCTATCGTGTCCCATAAATCATGACCAGTTCTCAACATGTGCTCTTCTGCTTGGTCGGTCTTTAGGCTACTGTACGTTGCTGTCCGAACCAAACCACTGGTAACCGATTCTTCAGCCATTGATAAATAATTCCCCGTTGTGTTTTATGTTCGTCCCAGTTGACATTCAAGCCATTTCGTAACATGTCCGATCTTGATAATTAAGCCCCAACTTGAGACAGTGCAGCCATATCTTACGCTCGTGGTTCGGTTTCGATCTTTCGTAAGCTACCGTGCACTACGATTTATACTACATGCGGTCCACACCGTGCGTCGGTCGATCAGTGCAGATTTTTATGAATGAATTTTCCACTCCATGACTCGACAACCGAGATCGTATATGTGGAGACAAACATTGTAATCGAGATGCTACATGGTCACACAGTCATCGGAGTAGATATACGGTGCGTGCGTAGGTGGTTCAGCAAAACAACCCGTCGACGATGAAGACGAGGTGGTAGAGGTTAATGTTGGTTCAATCTGCTTTATGAAAACATTAGACATTTGCATATTCAGATTGATAATTAAAACACTAGTTCGGGTTCTCGTATTTCTCGAGATTGGAAGCGTCAGATTTATGGTGCACCCTGGGATTTTCAGCACAGCTGGGAGACAAGCCCATTCCGGCCTATAATCGCTCCAATGGAGCACAGGCAAGCGTAAGTTAGTCGAACCGATTTGCCAAAGATGGCAACGACGACGTCCGACCACGCAGAAAAGAACAACACTAAAATACGGCACTCGAGAGTGAGCATATGTGTGTGTTTATGATGCAGAGGGCCTCAGAATCGATCTACTGATCCCATCTGTTGCCATATATGTGCGAGGGTGAGAAATAGGATGTCGATAATTGTGATTGCTGCGAGTTAGAGATCGTTGTCAAATGGGTTTTCTATGGAAATCAGTGTGGTTGGTTCTTTGTTCTGCTTCCTAATGGTTGAATGAAGTTGAGAAAAGTATAGCTAATTTTATTATCTGGCTATTGCTGTCTTAACGATGTTGTCCCTCAGATCACAATCTATGAACAACCATCGTTTTGTTTGGTCTACATTGCTTTGCAATTTAGGTGTTATCGTAATCATCACTTCAGTAAACATTTTTCTAATACTTCAATCACTGGTTCTTGTTTTATGTAACACTGTTTGCGTCGGGGGCTAGCCAGTCAGCCATCTATATGCAAATTGAGCTCATGTGTTGCACTCTGCGTCGAATCCATGGAATGAAGCCACACCACCTGATCATTCCAATGGCTGAAATTCACTCTACTAGATCTCACTCTACAGGTTTTATGAATGAAGTAAGAAGTGAGGCGAAAACGTAACAGGATGTAACGAATTTACTTGAGGTCAACAGTGCCAATGCCTATAGTATTTTTTTTTTTCACTGGAATTAGAACACATTAGGTGTATGATTGAGATAAACGGAAGACAAACCTAATATAGAGCAACACATCTTAGAAAAGAAAAGGAAATAATTTTAATCAGATTCTACGAAAAAAAAAAACACCGAATTAGTCCACCAAAAGTGTGACCTGATCCTTCTTACACTATTCAATTTTCAGTTCAATTTCTAGAAATATATCACTGGCAAACTTGGCCAGAATATGACTAATTTTAAGTTTTTAATTTTTTACACAAAATAACTTGTGAACTTCTACGTGATTTGAGATATGGCTTGATGGATTCTGGTTCAATTTTGAAACGACTACAATATATACTGGCACTAATTAATGAAAATTTAGCAATGAAAATTTACAAAATTGCCACTAAATTATTAAACACAGTGCCAACGAAAAAATAACAATTCGCACTAGAAAAACATAAAATAGCAATAAGAAATTGATAATTCATTTTCAATAATTCAAAAGTAACCGGTAAAACTTTCAAAAATAGCAATGGCAATTAGTATAAACGCAATAATAAACAGATAGTTTTCCGTCATAATAATAAGTTTTAGCGCTATACATGTGACAAAAGTCTTTAAATTTTTCAAAGCTTTCCAATCAAAACCAAACAAATTATTTTAATTTAAATTTTTTTATTTTGGATTTTTTATTGCGATTTGTTTGGTTTCAATTGGAAGATTTGAAAGATTTGAAGACTTTTGTCACATGTTTAGCCCTATAACTTATTATTAATATGGAAAACTATCAGTTTATTATTGCGTTTATACTAATTGCCATTGCTTTTTTTGAAAGTTTTACCGCTCACTTTTGAATTATTGAAAATTAATTATCAATTTTTTATTGCTATTTTATATTTTTCTAGTGCGAATTGTTCTTTTTTCGTTGGCACAGTGTTCAATAATGTAGTGGCGATTTCACATATTTTTATTGCTATTTTTTTCCATTTTTATTGATGTTTTATTACCCTGCCATTTTGAAACTGGTCACTTTTGCAGGATGTTTGCTTATCTCGTTTCCGATTGTGATATCTGTCAGATATCTGACATCTAGCTTACTATGTAAACAGTTAATCAAATTTTATTAATTTTATTAATATCGAATCAGTATTCACGGTTTAGCTGCAACGAGCTGGCCAACAGTAGGGTTGAAGTCATACCCCTCAGTGATTTATTTTTTAATGAAAGATCATCCTAGCCAATAAGTCTGTCTTGGTTTATTTTGGAATTGTTCACTTTGATTGTACCAAAACCACGTTTACATTCAACCACCTTAACTAGAAACGGCAGAAAATTTGGAGTGCTGCTGCGATGCTAAGGTCAACTTCTACAACAGTATATCAATCAACAGTGTTGAAATCTATTTCATAGTCATGCAGCGGGGACATGACTCACAATTTGATTCGTTCAGAGAAGTCATACCTTTCCTGTGTGACATTTCTTCCTTCATCAATGGCAAAAGTCACTGCCACCATTTCAAACACATTTGATTAAAACGCTTAAATTATTTTAATTTCAAAAGATTATGGTTTTTAACATAAGTTTTACATTTTAAGTGGTAAGCCAGAAGGCCGTTCAGCTATAGCTTCAACCTAATCAATCTATATTTTTTTTTTTATAATTTTGGTTAAATGTAATCAATTGACATTTGTCCCACAAGAGGGAGCATTTGATTTCGAACTAAAAGAAAATTTGATAACCTACAGGGTGCGGCAGAAAATAATGCGAAAATTTGTTCTTTTTCTTTCAAATCCCATTTTCAACTAATTCAAGCAATAATATCAACATTTTCGAGTGCAGTTATCTTTATAAAGTCATTCTCGAGCCGGCGCTGGAAGCCAGAGCATGCCTTTCGGACGGATTCCTCCGACATTGACTGCCATGTGCGTTTTATGGTTGACTTCAAGATTTTCACACTAGGGTGTGATGTTTTGCAGGCTCGTGCTTCAACATATGTCCAAATCGAATAGTCCTACGGATTAAAATCTGGACTGCTAGGGGGCCACAAATCCTTCGGCCATAACTTCATGTTATCGTTCAACCATTGTTGGGTTCGATTGTAGGTGTGACACGGCGCTCCATTCTGCTGTAGGACAACGTTTTGGTCCTTGGAGAAGTTGGCCTTCACCCAGGGAAGCACTTGGTCCTTTAAAATACCGATATACACTTCGGTATTGATTTTAACTCCAGCATCAATGAAAACAGGCGGCATTTTCAAACCGTTGGACGCCACCAAGCCAAACATCATGACACCAGCCGGATGTTTGGTTTGAAATTTGAATTTCACTTTTTCAGGAACGTTCTCCATTTTCTGCGGTGAAATGAACCGGTCCGTGCGGCTGTTGGCCACAGCATCGCTGCTGAAAAGCTTTTCGTCGTAGAACAGGATTATCATTTTTTCCTTCTTCAATAAGGAAAGCAATCGCTTGGAACGAGCCACTCGTTGTTCCTTGACCCGGTCCGTAATCAAGTGGCGTTTCACTCTGGCTCTGGAAGATGCATGCAGGTCTTCTTTGATGATTCTCCGCATGGATTTCTCCAAAATATTGGCTTCCTTTGCAAGTTTTCTTATGGAACGCACCGGGTTGCGAGCAATTTTTGCACGGACCGATTTGATCACGTTTGGCGTGCGTGCAAAGCGTGGACATCCGCTTCCCGGCTTCCGCTGCTCAGGACCATCCTGCAGAAACTTTTTTATGCGGCAAACTGTTGCCAAATGGCACCCTACCATCTTAGAAATCTCTTTCGGCTTCTTCTGGGCGAGCAACAAACTGGTGATCACTTCTTTCGCGAACATTTTGACGTGCAAATGTAATAGAACAATAAAACAATAAAACAAATAGAATGTTTGGATTCAGCACTTGCAAGTAAACATAAACAAATACACTTTTGACCGAAATTAGTCACTAGCTACACGAATTAACCCAATACTCAAGTTTGAACATTTTCGCATTATGTTCTGCCGCACCCTGTACCTAACTACCCAGGGTTGTAGACAACGAACTGAGCTCGTTGAACTGAACACATGTCTGTCTGTCTGTGCAATCCTTATTTCCCGTTGGCCTTCTCTCCCCGGGACCACGGCGAAGCGACTACTTCGGGGGACGGCTGTGCTCATGCACTTCTCTTATTTCTTCAGCTCTTGCTGGAGAGTATTTCATGTTCCCATCGAAACGTGTACCGATGTGGAGTAGCCGACCGTCATGACGTGCTCTTCTTCACGGCCACCATCGTGGGACACTCGCTTCTTTTTTTATGCATCGGCGTTTCTGAACCTCTGCTCTACTCTCAATTTGCTCCATTCTTGAGCCGTTTAACTCCCACCTACTTTGGTCGAGCCATTTAGCTCCCACCTCTCAACGCAGACGACTCGAGTAGTACCCGACGGTGGGTATACCCTACGCCGATGAAGAGGAACTTCCCCCGAAACCGATTCTTCTGCTGTTGCTGCTCACTCCAACCGACCGGCAAGGTGCCGAAGTCAGTCCACCAATTCCGGTGGAACCTAGCGTCCGGTTCGCTGGCGCCTCGACGACCCAAAACCGAAACTGCACAAGTAACACTAAAAACATCTTTTAAGAATGATTTATAATTCCCAAGTAACAAATTCAATTTTAAGGTACACTTGAAGACGTTCTCAAGACTCATTTGATAAAACCACGCATAAAACTAGATATTCTACATAACATCGATAAAACAGCCATAAAACCCTCATAAGTTCAAAAAGGCCCATACTACAGGAGGTTCTCAAGACTATTTCCCAAGATTCGCTTAAAACTTGATAGTTTTATCGGTACATACTTGTAATGACATGCAGGACATGCTTAAAACTATGATAAAACTACCACAAGTTTTGGTAGTTTTATGATTTTCCTCTTTAAGAACACTTCCAGTCCGTCACAAATATGTTTCGAAGATTCCATTTTTGGATTCGTTCTGCTGAATGGGGACTTTTTTAAGAGAAAAAAAAACATCGATATACATATGATGTTTCTTTTCCAAAGTGGATACGTATGTAAATTAATTGTAAAATTGACCATAAATGCATGAGTTTTTTGCCTGCAATTGATACATTTTTCATGCGACGTTCAGTTTATTGGTGTTTTATAACATAAAAGTTCGAAAATTTTAATGCGCCACGGAATCATTGCTAGAACATTGATTTATTTGGTAAATAAAAAATACTTGATAATTCAACAATTAGGTGACAAGGCTGATAAATTGTTAGATCTTGAATAAATTGTGTCTACAATCCATTTTAAGTTTCAAAATGTATTTTAAACAGCAGAAATTGTTCGTAGCATTGGAAAAACGAGAGTTTTGTTGCATATATATGAAAATGGCTACCATTCGGAGGGAATCCAGAATAGCCACGCTCGCCATTTTTTCAATGGTTTTATCTAAAACTACCATAAAACGCATATAAAACTAATATTTCTTGCACAAGACTAACAAGATTTTTTTAGGAGCGCGATAAGTTCATCTTTACTTGTTCTATTCTTGAAAAAGAGGAGTAACGCTTGAATAAAACTTGTTTGAATTGCTCAAGGTAAACAAGTCTTTCGTAAGATAGCCATAAAATCATTGTGGAGAAGGCACATCATAAACAAAGAAAATGTGAACGTTCAAATCAAAAGTGCCTATGCATAGTTGTTGTTCATAATTACAGCTTATAATTTGTTGTTTTTAATCACCAGCATAAGGCGATTAAAACATTAAAAATAACTCAAACTTGAATATGCTAACAATGGATTTGGGAAGAAGAACAGATAATAAAATTGCGTCGATGGCTGAAACATCAGTTGAGCGAAAGATAATTTTTCTCTTGATCTGTACGCTGAACCTAGCGTTGGAAGAAGTGCACTGTGTAGTGGATCACTGAGCGATTCCAGCGCACTACTTCCGACTTTGGTTTAAACGTGCGGATCATGGGAAAAATCGATTTTCGCTCAGATGATATACTAATTTTTACTTGCAACGAGTATAAATATTGTGTAGCCTATTGGGAACTGAAATGCACGACTCGGGAGAATTCAACATTAACATAACATTTGACAATCGTAGTGCACATTAAACCTTACGTCAAAAGTACTGCGCTGTATTTCCACGGCGGTGCGCCATATAACGCACTACCTGAGACGTTAGGTTTAACTTGCACAACTGGCATAAAATCAAATATCATGAGTTATGCATTTCGGTTTTCAACTGGCGACAGATTGCACCATTTAATTTTATTCGTTTCAAAAAATAGGACGCATATCGCATAGTCCCTTTTGATCAGTTATTCTGTGATGAAGGAGTGTTCAATATATTGGACAGGTTTTTATTGAATTTCCGCTTGAACGATCCACTAGTTTTTATTTTCTTCCACCTGTGGGCGTCCATTGTGACAGTTTGTTTATTTTTCACATAATGTTCTTTCTCAAGAATATGTGCTCTTATTTAAAATCAAATGGTTCTAAGAGAGTTTTATGGCAGCATTTCCAAGATACATTCATCTTAAAGAAGAATGTCATAAAACTTTTACAAAACTTTTATCAGGTTTTATGCAAGTTGCGAAACGATGTCTTGAGAGGGGGATCAAGTATCTTATAAAACTACTGATAAGGTGAATTACACTTATAAATGATGTAGTTTTATGGAGGTTTCTTCAAGTGTTCTTTAATCACTCTTGAGAACTGTTAATGAATTAAAACCACCTTAACTTGGAAAATACCCTGATAAAACCGGATGAACTCCATAATGCTCTGATAAAACTACCATAAAACATGAATAAAACCAATTTGCATTTGAATTGCTACTTGGGACCCACAGAGTTTATTATTACTCATAAATGATCACTCACACAAAACTGATTTTCGTACTGCTACTCTATGATGATGAATCTGGAATCGGCCCTAATAACTAACTAATGTCATTTCTTGTTACTGCCAGTGCGGAACTGGGCTCGCCCCAGGTCCACCCTAACAGTTGTCAAAACGTTTTCCTATACAACAGAGTCGGATCAAGATCCGCTCCGGATCCGACTCAACATCGCTGAGGCCTGGTCCCAATGCCCTTCATGGTCCAACCCGGATTCACCAATAGGCACAAACATGAACTGTCAAAATGTTTAATGTTAAAAATGTTACACGATTGCATCAATACCGTCACACCGACTCGACCCTGGATCCACCCCCCTCGGCAATTGCGAGTCAGAATCAGACCTTTAAAACCGAAATCGACATAAATTTGCATCACATATACTTGTACACTAAGCGATTTTTTTCTCCATATACAAATATATATATATATAAACCACCTCTCAGTCTGCATGCAAATACGCTTGATCATTTAATAAACTGTATTCTTACCGTCCACTATCATACATCATCAGTGTCATTCATGTATTAGTTCATTATGGTATCATTCATGTATTAGTTCATTATGGTAGCAAGGTGTTTATTTATCCCTACCTTACTAACACAATCTGGCAAACTTCGAAGCCATTTATAATCTTATTCTTTTCACGCCTCCATATCTAGCATAAGTACAAGTGAGTTCAATGTGCATACACGTTGATATACCGTGACAAAACCGTTTGAAGATTGGTATGATTGAAAATCTGTGCTGACTGAGTTATATAATTATTGAAATTTTAAATGTCCACCATGAGGAATCATGGAGCAAGTTCTTGATTTGGCTGGCGACCGCTATTGGCTAGTCCAAATTCTGAGAGAAGACGATTGCCTCTTTGGATCACTTGTCCATCAGCTCTATGCACAGATAAAAAGAAACATTGAATTTTCTGCGTTATCTAATGCACATAAAGGGAATGCTAGATTTGGCGGAAAATAATGGGATATTTCGTGTAAATTTAAGCCATATAACGCCTGAATCTAGCCTGTTGTATGAAAGATTGCAAGCAATTTTGGTGTTTACACCTCTTTTGGCTTGGAATTAAACGAGGGGAAATTTTACGCGCCTGTTAAAATTAATTATTTTTTTCTGTGTGGCGTGACTCCAAAGAATGTCTTGTTCAAGCCCTATAGCAAGCAGCTTAGGGAGTTAGCAGTACTTGAGGTAAGGAGCCATCCTGATCTGTACTACGACCAAATAGTATATGATGCTTCCGAGATTGTACACAATGAGTGGCCGATCGCAACGAAAATTGAGGAATATTTACGGAGGTTGGAAGCTCCAGGGTTCTGGGGTGGATCCAAATGCCCTGCAGCCTTGTCCAACTACTTTGATGCAAGCATTCGGGTTTACCAGGACTCGACCTTAATTTTGAGCTGACAAACAGAAGCGCTGCCACACGAGTCTGTGTCTAAATACTGTTAAAATTACATTACACAAACCATGTTTTGCAAAACATGTTTTTTTTTTTTTATAACGATGAATTTGTTGTACAAGATTGTGGTTTCACTGCCAACGGGAAGCATATAATAGATACTCTGAGTTGACTTTTCAACAATCGGAGTTGGCTTAGCAAAGAAGCTACAAACTTGTCACGCCAAGAACTAGTGTTCAAATCCCACTCTAGGCGATGTTATATTTTTGCATGAGGATATTTTTTCCATTTTATGTTTTATAAGGCTTCACTTTTTGCGCTCTTTGCGAAATATTAAAGTATGAAATAAAGTATTATACACTTATATTGATAACCTGTGTTCGTCTCTTGACAGTTCTTTCAACTTGTTTAATACAAGCTGTGTTGCTTGGGATGTCGGACAGTCAAGCAGCTCTAAATGCTTTAAAGTTACACAGATAAAAAGAAACATTGAATTTTCTGCGTGATCTAATACACATAAAGGGAATGCTACACAGAAAAAAAAAAAAAATTTAACAAGCAATAAAATCCCGGGGTGGGGAAAAGGGGAAAAAAAAATATTTAATTATTAAATGTTTGCAATATTTCATACAGCAGGCTAGATTTAGGCGTTATTTTGCTTAACTTTACATGAAATATCCCATTATTTTCTGCCAAATCTAGCATTCCCTTTATGTGCATTAGATAACGCAGAATATTCAATGTTTCTTTTTATCTGTGTAGATTTGGCAGAATATAATGCGAGATTTCATGTAAATTTCAGCCTGATAACGCCTGAATCTAGCCTGTTGTATTTAAGAATGCAAACATTGTTGCATGGCACATGAGAGATTGCAACCAATTTCGTTGTTTACGCCTCCTTTGGCTTGAAATTAAACGAGGGGAAATTTTACGCGCTTGTTAAAATTCATTATTTTTTTCTGTGTAGCAACATGCAATTCCAAGCATACAAGTCGACTAAAAAGGTAAATTTAAACCCCTTTTTACGTTTTGTAAGAACAATAAGTGTTGTGTCCTGTCTCGCGTCGCGTCTCTCGAGTGTAATTCCAAGCATGTTTGGACATGTGTTCAATCACTCCAAAAGTTGTCTTGTAGTAATCAAGTCAATTTGCACTGGGTTCTTGGCCATTGTGGAATTGATGGAAACGAGAGAGTTGATGAACTAGCAAAACTCGGATCGTCTCATCACTTCGTAGGACCGGAGCCCTTTTGTGGTTTATTTACTTCGTCACTTAGAATGGAGATGAAAGCCTTGAAATACTTGAAAGTGGAGGCAAACTGGAAGAACATTTTCATAGCTAGGCAATCAAAGTGTTTCATTACTCCAAACATTTCAGTGACTCGCAAATTACTAGATCTCATCAAAAAAGATTTAACCTTATATACAGGCCTAATAACTGGTCAGTGTCCGAGTCGATATCACTTGAAGCTGATAGGAAACCATCAAAATGATTCATGTCGATTTCGTGACATGGATAAAGAACTTATTATGCCACTTCCCGGCAATCTCCAACAAAAGATTTAATTTTTTCGGCAAAGCGTCATGCTGACAATATCTAAATGGGCCATTTTTTTTAAACTTTAATCACTCTAAAGCTACAACATGAGAAATAAACGTCACTAAGACTCACTTGAAGAAAATGTTCATAATTTCTTAAATGTGTGCCATCAAAATTGCAAAGTGGCTATGCTATTCTATCATCTAGCGGCTCACTGTGAATTGTAGCAACTTTCACCTTAAATTTTCTTGTATCAACTTTGCATTCAATGAAATATTTGATTGAACTGTAGCTGCAATCGCAAATAAATCAATTCAATCAATTCAAGGTGATGGAAACATTCAATATTGTTAAATAAATCTGCATTGATTTGTCATTCACACTTCGTTCCTATAGTGCAGCGGTAGCAGTGCCCATCTGACCCAATTAATCCAACTTTCAGCACTATTTGTCCATTCGAGCTTGTTCGTTGCACCATATTGCACCGTAAGTGCACCACTCTATCGCCCGAAACTTCACAAGAAAAGCCGTCTCTCATCAACATGCATCACCATTTCCATCAACATCGAAGTGCAGCCAGCGCTGACATTGCCGGCTGATTTATTGGTAACTCCACAACTTATTTTTTTTTTTACTTCGCCTCCACCCCCTCAACCGGGGTACCTCCACACCCTCAACAACCTACCAAGTCAGTTTACGCTTTTATGAATGAAACTGCTGACGGTGCTGCTGCTATATTGCACAACAACGGCTTGAGAAGTGAACAGGGAAAAAAAATCACTATTATAAGCCACACACTACTCTGCATGGCACACACACCCCACGCGCATTTTGTCCTCGCCAAGGCGCTTCGAAATCTATGAATGAACGCTGGCAAGGCACCACGTCACAATCATCACCAACACGGACGGATTGCCTCATTCGAAACTTGTGAATGAATTTACTCGTCCAACGTGGTAGTATTCGGTTTGGTTGATTTTTAGGCTCTCAGCCATTTGGCGGGGACTTCTTCTACTTCTTCGTCGGGTGGGTTGCGGAGGATGGAGGAAGGGTGACAACGAGGATCAACGTTGCTTGAGGCCACCCTCTCCATAACTCTAAACGAAGCTCGTTTCAGCCGAAGTGCACCAGGTGAGCCGGTGCTTTCCGATTCAAACGAGCGAGGTGACAAGCGATTTACCTTCAAATGTTTTGCCCATTAAAAATCCTTACGTAGGTGCAATGGTTTGATAGATGACTACGGCAGCGAGGAGTCGTTTCCTCGTTCACATCTACCAGAGCACACGAATTCAAATGCTGCAGCGGTCATGAGTATGCAGCAGATTAGAAATTATGTTGATCGTTGTTCGGGCCCCGACCTGTGCATGCCAATGGGCCAAGCTCGACCGAGATTGCCGCTTTTGAAAGGTACGAAACTTAGCGGATCAGCACCGAGATTCGTGAATCCAAACAACATGAGAAAAAAAAAATGGTGCCAGCAATGACTGTTGGCGGAGGTGTTGTAGGGCATAAACTCCCTTCCTTTTTGCTCATTCGATCAAATGCTAGTAGTATAATTTATGAAACAACTTCGTCTCGCGGGACCTTTTTTGTCCTCGGCTGCCCCCTCTGCAATCTGCTTTAAGCCCTTGGCCACGCGACTCGTGTTTTGCTCCGTCGTCGTCGTCGAGGTAAGCCTGATTTCATTCATAAAACCGACTCCATTCACAAGTTTTGAAACTAATAGTAAAATCGATATCCTAACGGTTGGATCCGGTTTGTCGGTGGATTGAGGGTGCGCACAGCGGGTTTGAACATTATTATGAATGAAATATTCAAATTTCAAACAGCAAGCAAGAGCCATATACCAACTAATAGTTAGGTTGTTTGCATTTGAGCAGTTTGCTGCAGCCTCGATGTATGTGAATGATGAAGTTTTATGTAGCTGACTTTATTCACTTTATTTGTTTGTTTATTTGGCCCGTTTGAATGAGCGAGAAAGCGCCTCCGCAGTTGGATCAAGTTTTGAACACGTTGTTCAGTTCATAAACTCAGCCAGAAAATGATAGATTTTCTTACAGTTGTGATAGATTTTTCATGGATGGATTTCAGTTGAAACCGTATGAGCGGATTACGTAAGATCCAAGCTGCTTTCTAATGCAAGAAGGAAGGAGAACCCAACGTTGTAAAGGATTCGTCTGTTAGACTTATCTGATTCGCCTTGGATTCAAAATTACTCTTATATTGAAAAAAAATGCCATTGAATGATTATTAAATGTACTTCAAATGATCAAATCGTAAGGTTTGTATCTGCATTAATCAGGACAACCGAAGTCTTTAGTCAAAAACGAGTGAAGTATGTTATTTCAAGTGTAACTATTTATTTTACAAGTTAGGGATATGATTTATAAACCATCAAAACATCGTTATGTTGTCATTAATATAAAAATCTCGGGCTTTGTGCTACACTCCAGTCATAGGGGTTTGTAAAGACTCCTGCTGGTCAAGATTTGTTGGAATTTTGCATATTTAACCTCTTGCTTTTTGAAAAATTAGGAAAATTAAAATTAACACTTGATCACTTTTTCTAAAAAAAAATAAAAAACTGAAACACTTTTTTTAACTATCACTAGTAAACGCGAGCTAATTCCAGTAATTCCACTACAGATAGCTTATTTTTTGACAGATAGGCCTATTTTGTCTGCGACTTATGTCGTTTTCGGTTTTAAACCCGGGTCAGGTCTGACTCTGACTCGCAATTACCGAACGAAAACGGATCCAGAGTCGAGTCAGTATGATGGTATTAGTGCAAAACATAAACATAAACAAACAGAAACATATTATTTTGACAGTTCATGTTTGTGTGTATTGGTGAATCCAGGTTGGACCTCGAATAAAGATGAGAGCGAACCTCATCGATGTTGGGTCAGATCCAGAGGGGATTCAGATCCGACCCGATTGAATAAAAAAACGTTTTGACAGCCCTAGGTCGAACCCAGTTCAGCACTGGCAATAACCGAAAACGAAATTACAGACTCCTTCAATGTCCAGTGCTCGACTGGAAGAGAACATCGCAGTAGGTCTAGTATTTACAGTAGATTTTTGTGTACCTTAAATGTGTGTGGTGTTTTCGTTCGTTATACCTAAGAGATGTCTGTTAAGTGAACTTGTTTTGTGTTTAGTTATCTTAAAAACTATAAATTCCTACTTGATCGGTAGGTTGTCAATTATTGTTCTGTCATGTAGTGTGCAGGGGAGGAGGATTCTAAAAACTATTTTATGGGTTCCTACCGTGTCGTAGTTCGTCGTTTTTGTTATCTTAAAATGTAAAAAATCCTACTTGATCGGTAGGTTAGTTAATTGTTGTTGTGCCGTGTGTTGTGTAAGTATGTTTTGTAGGTAAAAAGGTTTTGAAAAAACAGCTATGAATATCCATTTAGTAAGGTAGTTTATTGTTATTGTGTTGTGTGGTGTGTTGTTTTTGGGATGAAGATATAAATTTAAATAACCACGAATACTTTTTCTTGATCTTTGTTAAGTATTTTTTTGGAATTTCAATTGTAAATTTCTACGCTTTCTGCTACATTAAGTTTCCAAGGGTTTGTAATATGTCTTAAAATTTGTAAGTTGTTCAAGTTTATAAAATGTTTTTCGTTGAAAATGTGTTCAGCTACTTTTGATTTGAAATTGTGTATGATTCCTTTGTCGGTGTCTTTGTTTTTTAAGCGAGTTTTTTTAGTACGTTTGGTTTGCCCTATGTTATTTTTTCCACAATGATTACAAGTTATTTTGTAGATCCCGGATTTTTTAAGATTGTCAAGGGGGTCTTGAGCAGAGCCTAAGAGAGTTTTTTGTTGATTATTTTTACTGGTGAAAACTATTACAAAACCAAAATTCCAGCTTCTTTCCGAAAAGCGTCCGCTTCATCTGAGCCCAATATCATTCGATTGGCCACAACTTAGGACTTTTGGGAAGAATTCATACGATATTAGTTTTATTGGCTTCATGCTACTCTATTATGGGTTTGGCGGGGGGCTATCATCGTCAGCTTCTAACAAAAGGCAGCAGTCGTTTTTGCAGGCACTTTTTCTAGTAAACTTTCTTGTTAATTATGCCGGTAGTGATGAAAGATTTACTTTTTCTGCCACTTGAACAAATTGCTTGCCAAACAAGGTATTAATCATGAAATTTTGACAGTTTTTTGTCCTGAAATATTTAGGTGTTGCATTTTTGCATAGCATAGCATAGCAGTGTATGAAGCCAGTCTTGTGAATTGTTTTAAATCTTTTTCATCGTCCATAATTAAAACTTAACAAAAGAATGTGAACCTCCGCTTAGTGTGTAAAAAAATTGTTAACTTTAGCAACACACCTGAAAAATTAAAAAAAAAAAGAGTAAAAAAATTCAAACTATAAGTCGGATCAGCTTATCAACTCGAAGAATAATTCTCCACAAATGGTTTTCCGAAAAGTTGTCGCTTCGAGAATTGACGAAAAGCGTTAAGTGCACTAAATCTGCAGTGTTCAAGATTGTTAAACAGTTTGGAGAAACGTGTTTTTTTTTTTTGAAGATTTACCGAAATCTGGTCGCAAAAGGGGGCATCGCATCAGAAATAGTAGCCGGCAGCGATACGCCTTTTAAAATCGCATAAACCGTGTTCCATTCGTGAAATCGCCAACAAAAAGTGGATAATAGCGTCGGAACTGTGCAGAATATCAAAAAAACGTAACAATATCAGAATCTACATGAAACAGAAATCACCCAAATGGACGGATTCACAGAAAGATTCTTCGAAAATACGGTCACGGAACTTTTACGACGGTTTCCTCCAAAAGCCGAACCGGTGCATTTTGATGGACGACGAGACGTACGTCAAATTGGATACCAGTACACTTCCGGGGCCGCAATTATTCAACGCTGCGCAGAGGACAGTTGTGGCAGAGGATGTGCGATACATCCGAACCTAAAAGTTTGGAAAACGGTTTTGGTGTGGCAAGCTATTGTGGCTTAAAGAGTTCTTCGTATTTCACACCGGGCACAATTAACGGTGAAAATTACAGAAATGAATGCATACAAAAATGGTTTCTACCCATCTACCGAAAGCATACGGATCTTCCATTGTTTTGGCTAGAACTGGCATCTGCTCACTACGCTTCTGCTACGTTGGAGATGCTCAAGAAGGAAAAAATCAGTGGGGTTGTGTATAACTCACGACCGGTTGACGTAGACAACGTTAAACAATTTGATTAGTTTCTTAAGTTTCGTTGCGGAACATTGCAACGCAGGTACTGTTCTAATGGGACGTTGGGTTAGCATAAGTAAGTGTGTAAGTATGTAGAACATTTTATGATTCGCTTCTTAGATATTATTTGGCAGCCGTGGAAATTGATGTTTGGATGGAATGTTGGTATGATGAAAGGGCAACGGTTGTGCTGGCTGTAGTGATGGTGGAGACCATTATCCTTATAGATAGAGATTGTTCAGCGTCTGTTTGGAAAAAAAATAATGATATTTTTGTAAGTTGACAGTCGTGAAGAACTCCAAGTGATTGAAGCAATAATCTCGAAAATCTATCGAGAAGTTTTTGTGTTCCAGTTAATTTAGAACTTTCATTTGACCCCTACCTTTGCCGTCTGATCAAAATAGTTTGGGTGTGGTACTAATAGATAATTGGATCAGCTGTTTGTTAGAAAATTCTATTGCACACTCTTTAGAAAGCTTCAAATGATGATACGGCCTCGAGTTGAAGGCGTCCCATCAAGAAGTTGGTAACGCATTTCTTCTGGCTGCTTTCAGTTTCTCCCGATAACGACAAGCTCGCTCGACATCGGTACATGGTCGTTTCGGAGGATTTTTCGTATGTTCGATCTTAACGCGCTTCCGAAATTTGCGCATACGGTAGGCATCAAAACGATTAGGCATCGTACCTATTCTCACTTTCAGTTTCTCAAAATTTATTTCTTCCTAGATGTAAAACTCGTATCCAACGCGAATCGTTAACAAAACAGAATAACTATTCATAACCGTACTAATTGGAATGTTCAGAGAACGGTACTTCAGAATATCATCTTCGAGGATCAAAACGTTGTCTGTGTTCGGAAATTTCTTGATGCTTGCCGGAACGCAACATTCTCGTAAAATTTTCCAACACCGATTGATGTACGCGAAAATATACATCTTTTATTTATAATTTTTAAACACTTGAATAAATAAAATGGCAAACGTAAAAAAAATCTAGGTTAGTGCAAAAATCTCAACTCAAAATTAAATCAATCCAGAAACGATCGAATTATTATCGACCGGTGTTTCAAATTTTCGTGACGGCAGCTATTTATAAATTATGCACCATTCTCAAGGTATGCGACGTGAAGAAAACTACAATTAATTTAGCCACCCCTCTCTGGCAATTGGTAAGATAAATTCAAATTAAACAAACTCTCTCAACATTGGATTGGTCGTCCTGAAAAGGACAGATTTGAAATAATCCGCATAAGAATTGAATCCTTCTCGATGTTTTCACGAAGCAGGTTATTTCTGCCGTGCTCGTTGTGGCTACCAAGATGGCTACCAAGAATATCACACACACTCAGGCACTTTATTTCGCTCCTCGTGGTGGCGCCCACCGGCTGGTAACAAATCATCACGGCTTGGGCAACCGACTGCCTAGCACACCACTGCATATTTAATGGCAGCCTAGCAACGGTTGCCTAGCCAAGGCTTGCTAGCAACAGCATGCAGAGCAATCAGCTACATGTCCATTGGTTTTTCGCCACAGCACCCTCTATGGTACGTGCCACCACCACCTGCCAAATCCACATTGGCACTTTGCCGCTCCGCACTAGAGGCTTCGTGCCATCGAGGTTGCCTCCAGAGTTTATGCTGTCGCCAGCTGCTGATCCTCGATGGTTCGTTGGTCTGCCCAGCTCCAGTACTGCGACACTAATGAGTAAAATTGCGAAGGTGCACCCATTTTATATCGTCCACTTCTGCATATGAGACCTCCCTTGCTTAAATTTGAAATCTGTGATAGTAGAGTACAGTGCATTTAGTAAATTTATTCTAAAATTTCTTCATAATAAGACATCACTTTATATTTTGGTAATTTTCAATAGCTGAGAATTGTTAACGGATAATGTCTAATAATTGTGTAAATACGCGGAAAATTTCCAACCGATTGATGTAAACATCTTGAAAATCTATTGAGCATTTATTATGTTATTAGCGTTTAATTTGTAACGATATTTCGTGACGGTCGCTTATTTTCAGATTTTCAATTGACAACCTACCCTTTCCGTAAGACGTAGTCTACGTCAAAAGTCGATTTTGTCGAAAAATGGCAAAATCCCCCAAACTGCCCTGAACTGCGTCCTATCGAAAGATACTGAGCAATAATTAAGCGGCATCTTAAGAAAGATGGAAGAGAAGCAAGTTCTGTTGACTGTTTCAAGAAAATTTGGTCTGCAGCACAACGAAAAACTACGGAGAAAATTGAGCAGAATCTAATGGAAGGTATCAAGAGTAAAGTCCGAGCGTTCTTCAGAAATGAGAAGTAAATTTTTAAACTCACGTGAATTCGGTCAAATGTATGTTGATTCTTATTTATATAAAGCAAACTTTTGAATTTGTTGGAGAATAAATATTTTCCTTTGTGAAACAGGTGTCCACTTTCATTAATGAATTTTCTTTAATATATAATAAATTAACAGTTAATAAATGAACAGTCCTTATAGTTTTCAAACACGTGATTTTCCCGTCAAATCAAACTCAATATGGTGGTTGAGGCCATTGTGACATTATACGACTTCAATTCGGAACATAGTTTTGACTTTTGGATGAACCGCTGGACCGCTCGCAAAAGTGTTTTTTAAAAAAGTGTTTTTAAAAAAAGTGAAGTTTTGGATGAATCCTGGCGACATTCCAATTTTTCAAGCTTCCGAGTTCGAAAAGAGAGCTTTGGGTTCCTTTCCAGCATCTTCTTCACCTTCCTGTCCATAGCACGAACCACACGTCCAATAGTTTTGTAACATCTTGGCTTCCATTCGGTAATGAAACGCACAGAAAATATTTACAATACACTGTGGACTGTGGTTATGGGCAAATACAACTTGTTCGTGAATTGCCGTATCAAATTCATTATTGCTGTGCAAGATCTGTTCGCGTAAGTTTTAGGTAATGTCAAAACCGATTGTAGTTTTTTCAAGTACAGAGACTCAGCTCTGCGAAGGCTCAGCACTCCTCTGCTCCGTTACAGGTACTTGCAAACATTTCAAAGGACTGTTTTTTTTTTAGTAAATACAAAGCACTTCGACCACTCAACGCCCATAAAATAAAAATAAATGCAAACAAAAACATGTATCCTCTTTTTGTTTTAACGTATGACATTTTGTAAACCATCAAGCTTTGCGCATTAGAGAGCGTAGAACGATTTATTAAGATATCTGCCAAGAAGTAAACATTTAAAATCAATTTAACGTTTGCATTAAAAAAAATGGACTGTTTTCGGATGGTGATAAAAAAACATGCAAAAAACTTGCAAAAAAAATTCTACGCCCTTGCGAGCGGCCTTCCGGCAGTTAACTGGAACATTCGCCATGGCGGACGAAAACATGCGTGTAGGCATGTTTTTGAGTTCTTTCTTCGTTTTATTTATCAATTCCTCCTCAGTTTTTGCGACAAAATTGTTGGAGTAAATCTTACGTTTCAGGTTTGCCCAGACATTCTCGATGGTACGCAGCTGGGGGACGTTGGGCGGGTTCGTCGACTTGGGTACCACATCGATATTCAGCCGCTCCATCTCCTCCAACGATCGCTTCGAGTAGTGGGCCGACGTCAGATCCGGCCAGAACACCGCGTCTTCGTCCTTATGGTATTTCTTGATGAACGACGCAACTTCCGGCAGGTATTTCGTACTACCAATTTCCCCGTTGACGGCCAGTCCGGAGCGAAAGAAGAGCGGCTTTGACATCCCCTTCTCGCTGATTGTCAGCCACAGCAGCACCTTCTTGGGGAACTTGGTGTGTTAAATGAACTTCACCTCGGAGCTCACATCCTTCGTGGGGGAAGTAAAATACGAAGTGCCCTGCCAGTCGTTGCCATCCAGGGTGAGATAGGTCTCGTCGTCCATCACCACCGCCACATCGCGATTCGCTGGGAAAATCGAGCTGACCATCTTATTCAGCCGCTGCCGCTGCGTTATTGCCTGCAGCTCTCAAACCAGTGGATGCCACTTCCGCTTCCTGACATGTATGTTCATGTTCGTCAGGTACTTTTTCACTGTTCACTGCCACTTTTCCCTCGGTATTCCTCTTCAGCATCCTTTGGAGCTTTTTGTCGCTCCGGGTCGTCGGCCGTCCGGAACCGGGCTTTCTTTCGATACTCTGATTGTTGTCTAATAGTGCCAAGATGTTGTACATGTCGGAACGAGCGTATCCGGCGTCCAAAAAAATGCCGCACGATGTCCGTTTTCGACGCGGCGGAGTGCCGTTCTTTGAACGCGCACACTTCTGAACGGAGTTTCTTCACTGTTTTTTTGCCATCACGGTTAGAGTTCGACTGATAGAGCTGTCAAATTTTGTCTGCTGACTCATGGGTTACTATGATTGATGCTGCTTGGTAGTTTCATCAGTGCGGGTGAAGGTAAACCCATGAAAAATCGGCAAATTTTGGCCCACGAGATGGACGGTTGTGAAAACAAGTTAAGACAATACAGATTTTGAATATGTTCTAGTGAAAGATGTTATGACCACTTTAGAACCTTCATAGGAGAACCTTCACCTATTGGCTGCCACAGCTGTCAAACTTCACTGAGATATTGTGGTTGTTTTCTGTTGTTCTGCTTTGTTCGATTCTCTTATCTTGTGAATCATTCAGCAGTAAATAATATCTAATAAAAAAGTTCTAGTGTTGCGGGAAATTATGTTCGATAGCAAAATATCTAAAACAATTTGAGTTTTTTTCACAGCGTATCATGCACGAAATCATATGCGCATTTAATTTTATAGTGAATATTGGCACGATAAGAGCCGAAAATTAATGCGCCTAAACCATGCAAGCCTACAACAACAAAAACAAAATTAAAACAAATTTATACGATAAACTATTCATGAATTTCCTGAAACTTGATGGATTTCAATAAGGTTATCTAGAAGAATGCCAAAGCTGGTCTTCAATCTACAGTGCATTTGCATTACATTTAAAATTTGGTGCATTTATTTTTCCGCATTTCCACATATGGCGGTTGGAAAAAATCACAGTTTTGCCAAAGAGCCAATTTATCTTCGCAATGACTACTATAAAACTATTTGGTCATTTTTTTTGCTGTTTTAAAACCCTCTTTGCCAATTTGCCGTTTAATGCATTTACTGGAGGCAAAATTGTTTTAAATGCTTTTTCAACTGACCATAATTAGATAATATGAATGAGTCCTAAAACGGCATTTCAAAACAGCATTTTACGAGTTCATAAAGTCGAAATAAAACCATTGATAGGAGTAACAGGAATTTGAGAAAACAAAGTTTTTAAGTTCGTTGTAAGCCAGCTGTGTAGGTTCTCATAAACCTGAATGAAATATAAAACCTATTGCCACCGCTTGGTACCATAATAAAACCAATTTGATTTCCAGTGGTTTTCATAAAACTTAATAAAGCTGGCTGGTTTTGGCAATGTTACATGGGATGCTAAGAGAAGTGCTTAGCTCCGATAGAAACGATGTATTGCCCTGCGACACAAAACTATCCTTCGACATATATTTTTCAAAATACCATAGCTCAAATCTACCGATTGCATTGAAATTGCGTCTGAAGAGAAGAACACTGAAAAAAAACATGTTTATTTTACATACAAGCCAATAAATAGCTTATAAAGTCTCTGAATTGCCAAACTCTCCTACGTACGTTTTTTTTCAGTTTTCTGTTCTGAAAAAAATTGATGTTATAAGAGAACTCTGAAAAAAATTGTAGTTTTAAGAGAACATATGAACTATCTCTGAGATAGACAAACTAAAAAAAAAAAATGCCCTCAATTGATTATATTTTTCCCGACATTTATCATTTTGCCAAAAACAAAACGCAAAGGAAACTTTGTCAACCATGAAAATAATTATTTTTTTCCAAGAGCGTAGCAATGAAGAAATAAATTATTTTTACCTTACTAAGAAGTGTATGGATAAGTAGTAAGAACTTTCAAAAATTGACACAAAATTTCAGACAATTTGCGATTCAAAGCAATGAATTGTATTACAGTTTAACCAATTATTCTGATTGCTGATTTTGGTAAAATGATCGCACTTCAACCTTTATACCATCCATCAAGTTCTGCATAGTGATTTTTGTGCACTTCATGGACGCTGCTTTCATGAAGTTTGACATGTTTTGAACCACTGCACCTGCCATTTTTGAGGTTCCGCTTAACGATTGCCCAGTAGCGTTCGTTCGGTCGCAGTTGGGGACAGTTCGGTGGTTGATATCAACTGTACATTAAATCTGGCATATTGGTAGATGCCAGATCCGACCAGAAAAGAGGAGGAATCTCATGCTTCCAATATAGTGGAAGCAATCCCTTCTGCAAGCACTCCTTCCAATAAATTTCAGCATTTATTGTTTGTCTAGATTGTGTTTTATTTATTGTGTAGAAAATTAATAAAAGATCGCCAGATACATGAGTAAATTGCTTGCCAAACGTACACCTTCTTACAGAATTTTTCCGTCGCAACATCCAAGTAAAACACAAAACAACTTTTTGGAATGGTTTATAATTGTTTGTTTTATAAATGTATTATAAAAGTGTTTGCAAAACATGTCACGTTCGAAGCGGTTTGAACTTTATATATCACTCTAACTAACGATTCTGCTGAAAATATTTTTCACTGCTGCAAGTGATTTACACGTTATTATTGTTCTTAAGAACATTGTTTCATAAATTTATAAAACATTAACAGGACATGATGTTATGCACAGCTTAAAATACTATTGAAATAACATTACACCAACCATGTTTCAACGTGTTATTTTTTTTTCATAGGACGACGTGTTCCGTGTACGGCTGGCAAAATGATTCGGAAGGATTTACGCAACGATATCATCAAAGGTCTGACGTAGAGGTTTCTACTCTATTCCCGCCAGTCCCGCTAGTAAATGTCATAAATTAAAAAAAAAAAAAAAAAAGCAAGAAAAAGGCAAATGGCAACGAAGCATCGTGCCTAAGCTTGAACTCTTGACCTTATGCTCTGTAAGCATAACGGGTCATGAGTGAGCTACCGAGTGAAGTGAATCAGGCACTTTTGAGCATATTACAAAAACTCTGGCAAAACTAGTGCCATTTTCCAGGGATGTTTAGTGTTTTTCATTTTTATTTTCCTTTCATTTTAACCAAACAGTAGAGATGATAGTAACGCTTACATTGACGCTACAATTTCTCTAGCCTTAAACGCATAAACAACATTGCCTAACCGATTCCCCCCGGTGGTACTAGGACTGAACTCGCACTTGAAAACCAGTCCCGGGAATAAATGAACACTACAATTTAATTACTCGCAAACTTTCCAACCCGGCAGCCTCCCGTTCTCGCATAACCGACTTCGAGAGGTGCATCAACCAATAACCAGATGAGAACTCTCTTATCTAGACAACCAGCAGAAAAGCAGAAACTTAATCCCTCGCAATTAATTCATTTATACGATCACTTAATTTAATGCGATATATGAATAGCAATTGCATGTTGAGACAGGGCACTTTCAATCGAACGGATCGGCTGTGGCTGGCCGATGAACGCACTGTACGACTGTTTTGCTCTAGACACCATTTGTTCAGCCAGCCTGGGATTGGAAAATAGTTCACCCAACGCAGTAATGTACTTATTGATCCCAAATGTGGCATTCCTGGTGCACTTGGCAGACCCCCTGGTAGGCTCCTAACGAGATCTGCAGTGGTTGCTACAATATGTGAACTTAATCCGTATTGGTGTTTTGATTCCGAGATTGGCCGCGCAGCAGCAGCAGCAGGCTCAGGTCGGTCGTCGGTCGGGGTGTCGGTGTAAGTGCCATAAACATATGTTCGGACAAGATTGTGAACTGTAAGCGGAACTTTATTGGTTGAGCAGAAAAAGAAAAATCGAGGCACCAATAATGTGAGCCCGTTGAAAATCGGGGGCGTTAAAGGCGGGAAGGGAATTAATTGAATTTAAATTACAACATGCATGCGGAGCGAACATTGAAACTCAATATCGATTTTCTGGCGCAGGTATTTAAGGGAATGGTTGCGATAAATCAAATGCAAATGTGGCAATAATGGAGGAATTTCGTCGGTTCTAAGGCGCAGTCTCAGCCTAAAGCCCACGATCACCGTCCGCTTCCCATTATTCTCGTGGGTATTTAAATTTATTACAATGAATCTAGGGTGCAAATCCCAGTAAAATCTATAACTTTGTATTCAAATTCCAATGTGATTTCTTCAATCATTCGAACAAATTGTTGACAGCAGAGTTTTAATTGGACATGCCACAGCTGTCCCGATCGGGGCAACGCCATCAACCATAAAACAGGTAGCGATTTGTCACTGCCGGTTATCACTGTCCATCGATCTGATTTCGTTGAATGACGGAGAGCACGAACCGCTAGAATTCCCCCCAACATTGGCCATCAGTTATCGCCGAGAGACAAACATGAGAAAAAGTGCCACAATGTTAAATTGCCCATAGAAGTGTAACGTAATCCTGGCGGTGGTCAACTTGTGCTCATTACACGCACTTGACTACACATGCATGCATACATAATTAAACCTGATCTCGATGAATTTGCCGACACCTCGTGACACTTCTCGCAGAGGGACGCGATCCCGATCATCAGCTGCTTCGCGTAACAGCAACCGGACGACGGCACGGAATAGCTGGATCTTGCCGGGCAGAGCGAAAGCGAAAGCTTATAAAGTCCACTCGTGTATTGGGATGAAGATCACCGCTTCTAAATTATCTCACTTTTGCTGTCCGAGGAGTTGTGTATTCGTTCAGCAATTTTGTACATGCGATCATAACACAAGATACCTGCTTGAGTCTATTAGTCGTTAACTGGGGTGGAACGATCTTATCAGTGCGAGGTTTCATGCGAGTATCTCGTTACGAGAATGAACGATTATAGCACCGTTGATGACATTCTTTCGAATACCTGGGAAAATGAACGCAATGTTTTGCTATGTGATCTTTTTGAATGGGTTTTTTTTGAGTTTTTTCCCATTTTTTTAAATTTATTGCGAGTGTATTTTGTGATTAAATTGAGTTTATTGTGTCTGGTATTGCTCTATTATGTGAGTAGATTAGTTCCAATATATTTATTCTAATACTGAACCCGGTGCGAGCCTTGCTCCGCTTGCAACTAAATGAATGAAAATTTAATAGAACTGGCGGTTTTATGGTTTATTTTTAGGAATGAGATTTTTGTCAAAATATTTTCGTTTGATAATGTGTGTAATTTCTGCAAAATAAAACGTAGGTGTTTATTTTCAATTTAACCCTCGGATCGTTAGTTTCTACCATGGTTTTTTTTTCTGTGTAGAAGCATTTCATTGACAAAACATGTATTTTCAACTACGCCGTATCCTGTCAGTTTGAACGTATTTTTTTCTTGCATAACCTAAGATTACCTTCTTATGGATAATGTAGCACTGAGAGTAACTCATGTTGAAACGGACCGTCGGTCAACGTTTCATACAGAACCCTATTTTTCAGGTGGTTAGCGCCTCGGTAGTAGGCAATATAGTGCTCGAATCAGTATGCCAAGTGGGGGGGATATTTAGGTGTCAGTTGATCAAAAGGTCAGTTGGTCGACTTTAGAAAATTTAGATTATACAAGTAAATTTAGAAGATCAAGAAAGCAGACCGGAAGGAAAACGGAAACTAGGAATTGAGGCTTCTGTACCTATAAAGAGCATTGGCTCGATCTTTCCCGTTCAGATCGCCGAACAGAATAGTTCATATTTTGCAAAGTGTTTCGGAGTGAAAATTAAAGTTTTTGAAAAGTATTTTAAAAGTTATGAGTGTAGTGTAGTGTAATGTAAATTAATATGTTGTATATTTCCAGAGTTTATCGTATTTAAAAGCTAATAAAAAAAATCGTGAGTCGTAAATCTCGTGAAAAGTTAAAGAAGTAAGCTAAATTTATTTTGATTAAGTAATCGTAAATTTATCAATAGTTTTCAATTTAGGGTATAAAATCGTGAGTCCAGAATAAGCTGATTTAACAGTTTTCGGATACCAAGTTAAAATAAACCTGAGTTAATTGCTGGGAAAGTATATATTTCGTGAGGGATACTAACTACAAATCATCCACAGTCACCACACGTGAGCACGTGCATCCTTGGGTTTTCGTTTTTATTTCGACGAGTGCATTTTGAGGAGATTGTGCGGGCAGAAACCGTCATCCTTGCTACGGCTATTGCAGCACCCACAAAATATCTGCGTGCTATCGGAGAGACTGGGGGCGATCCCCTGGGACTATTCTTCGCCTCGCGGCTGCGTGCCGCTAAGAATAGCTTCAGAGTGCGTGGTCATCGGAGAAGGAAGTTCGGCCTCGCGAGCACCACCCGTCACCACGTGGTTGCCACATTTCGCGAGTGATCTGTCTGGGGAAAGATTGCCACCGCCAGAGCGTATCGCCCAGACTCACGTCCCGGGTAAAAACCAATTGACAGCCAGTCCCGATCAGAGCCCAACAGCACACAGCACAACTCCAGCCTCACCTACGTATGCATGACGTCACGAAATATCAGCAAGATAGCCTTCCGGACGAATGTCTGGATCCTCCCTGCGGCATTCCGCGAAAACTCAGCCATACCCGTGCAAATCAGCTGTCCATCTTCGCCGGCCGAAGAAAACCGGGAAACGTCCATCCGCTACCGGGTCAGTGAACCACGTCCATCTGCCGTGCATACCGAAGGATCCGTGCCGTCGGTAGTCTACCGACGAAAGTCCGTGTGCAGCGTTACGGCGCTAACCCACTCCGAAGGCGGGAAGCCAGATGACCATCGACCAGCGACACCTGTAAGTACCTGAACCGGTTTTTTAGTACCCACACGAATACAACACCAGCATTAGAAGGGCCTAGCAATTATATTAGTAGGGGAAGAGAAGGGGAAAGGGAACTGGGAGTAGAAGGACTCACGTACAGGGTACACTGAGGGAATGAGGTCATAAGATAGGAGAAGGTAGGGAGAGAAGAAGGTTTTCAAAACGAAATGAAAAATTTAACGCAAAACATTGGACTTTGTAAGTCAACAGTAAACGTTAGAAATTATAGTTTTATTGCATGAGAACGAAATAGAGGGTTTTTAAATTACTTTTCAATAAATGCTTTGTTTTTCCACTGGTAAATCAACACGAACTTTTAGTAAATTTAATAAATTTGGGAAACTATAAGCAATAAGGAATTTGGAAGGGAGGTTTTGGAAGTGTTGGATATCTTTGAAGGTGGATCCTGCTGTAGGGTTGGACAAAGAGCTAGCAGGGCAAACCGATCTTGAGTTCTGGCAGACGACTCCGGTCGTCTGGCGCATAATCCAGAATTTGGAGGCCCTACCAGGACCCTCTTTACAATGCATCCCCCATTCTTGACTAAGAAGGGGTTCAAACTTCTAAAAAAAAATACTGCTTCCCGGAAAAAAAAACTTTTGGTGTTTTATGCCTGGATAATTCTCATGTTTGGTTTAAATTAGTGTTTCATTTGTATGAAAGGCCCTGCTCCCAAACGGAGGAGGAACCTCGAACCACCGTAGAAACATTTCTTGCCGCCAAAACCCCCACTTGCCAAATTTGGATCCATTTACTTTATTAGTTCTCGAGTTAAGCAGAAATTTCAGTTTCATTTGTATGGGAGCCCCTCCTGTTAGAGAGGATAAGGGTCTTCGAACCACCATAGAAAAAGTTCTTGCCTCCAGAAAACCCAACATGCCCAATTTGGTTCCATTTTCTAGATTATTTCTTGAGTTATTAAGAAACTTCTGTTTCATTTGTATGAGAGTCTCCCTTTCCCGAAAGGGGTCTATAAGGTTCAAACAGACAGACAGACAGACAGACAGACAGACAGACAGACAGACAGACAGACAGACAGACAGACAGACAGACAGACAGACAGACAGACAGACAGACAGACAGACAGACAGACAGACAGACAGACAGACAGACAGACAGACAGACAGACAGACAGACAGACAGACAGACAGACAGACAGACAGACAGACAGACAGACAGACAGACAGACAGACAGACAGACAGACAGACAGACAGACAGACAGACAGACAGACAGACAGACAGACAGACAGACAGACAGACAGACAGACAGACAGACAGACAGACAGACAGACAGACAGACAGACAGACAGACAGACAGACAGACAGACAGACAGACAGACAGACAGACAGACAGACAGACAGACAGACAGACAGACAGACAGACAGACAGACAGACAGACAGACAGACAGACAGACAGGCAGGCAGGAGGCAGGCAGGAGGCAGACAGACAGACAGACAGACAGACAGACAGACAGACAGACAGACAGACAGACAGACAGACAGACAGACAGACAGACAGACAGACAGACAGACAGACAGACAGACAGACAGACAGACAGACAGACAGACAGACAGACAGACAGACAGACAGACAGACAGACAGACAGACAGACAGACAGACAGACAGACAGACAGACAGACAGACAGACAGACAGACAGACAGACAGACAGACAGACAGACAGACAGACAGACAGACAGACAGACAGACAGACAGACAGACAGACAGACAGACAGACAGACAGACAGACAGACAGACAGACAGACAGACAGACAGACAGACAGACAGACAGACAGACAGACAGACAGACAGACAGACAGACAGACAGACAGACAGACAGACAGACAGACAGACAGACAGACAGACAGACAGACAGACAGACAGACAGACAGACAGACAGACAGACAGACAGACAGACAGACAGACAGACAGACAGACAGACAGACAGACAGACAGACAGACAGACAGACAGACAGACAGACAGACAGACAGACAGACAGAAATTCTTTGTTATATTTATAGACGCCAAGTTCAGACAGTCAAGATGTAGCTATAAGGCAAAAGCATGCTGCAGCATGTTCCATGGAGGTGGCTGGGTTGAATGCATTCTTTCAAACAACAGACCTGGTTTAGGCGTTATCTGGCTTGAATTTACATGAAATATCCCATTATTTCATGCTCAATCGAAAAATCCTACACTTGCTTGTTGTGCACCCCATTCACTACTATCCACCAAAAGATAAAAAAAAATCTTGTAAAAAATTTTTGTCGAAAAATAGTATAAATGCTCTTAAGTCCGAGTTATCAAGGCTAGATCAGTTTGAAATGGGGCACTTCCAAATGCGTGTGTTTCATAAACTTTCCTTTCATTCGAAATTTTTTCTTAAGAACTAAACAAAGGTAATATTATTTTATTCCATAAAAATTACTAAAAAAAAGTCATTTATCGTTATTAAGAAGACATTTTCGCACTTGTCTGTTGATGCCGCTCATCAGCCGGTGCACACCTTCCTCAGACATGGTTTTGACTAGCTGATTCCACCAATTTTTCATCTGGCCAATGATGACTACTTTCTTCATATTCAGTTTCCGCTTAATTATCACCCAATACTTCTCTGTTGGACGGAACTGAGGACTGGGTGGGGGAAGTTTTGAAAGGGAGGAAATGTAATGGTGGAAAATCTTCTGTAACGTTTGAACCGTATGAGTAAGCACCTGAAATTTTTAGCAAATCTTATTCATAGTGCATTGTTTACATCTGTCAAGTTTCAAAGTAATTCATGCAGTAGTTCCACTCAAGTAGTCGAAACAACAAATTGTCCGTAAAAAAAAAATTGTGCACTTACAATCAAAATCCCGAGGCGTCACACCAATGGATCGCTAAAAAGCTTGAAATTGCAAATACAACTGTGTCTCGTGTGATAAGAACCTTTTAAGAGCATCTGAGTGCCCGAAGGAAGGAAGGCAGGGGTCCTAAAAGTGGTCCAATGGACATTAAAATGGCCAGGAAAGTGGTGCAACAGTTCAAGAACCGTCCAAACATGTCAATTCGAGATGTCGCTAAAAAGTCCAAGGTGTCAGTCGCTTTTGTGCAGAAAAGCATGAAACGTGCTGGATTACAAGTTTACATGGTTCAAAAAGCCCTAAACCGGAATGAAAAGCAAAACATCAATGCAGAAACCCGCCCTCGGAAACATAACAAGAAGCTGTTCACCAAATCGTGATGCATCGTGATGGATGACGAAACTTACGTCAAGGCCGACTTCCGTCAACTTTCTGGGCAAGTATATGTCGTTGCCAAGTCTACGTTCGATGTTCCGAAGGATGTTCGAGAGAAGAAATGATCGAAGGTCCTGATCTGGCAGGTGATTTGCGGATGTGTATGAAATAAGCGCTTCCATCACACAGTGACCGGAAAAGCCTTTTTTTTCACGGCGAAATTAATAACTCCTAAGGGTTATGTTTCCGAATCATAGTGTTTTCTACAAAATTGTATCTAAACAAGTTTTCCATCTTGTGGTGATAGTTTTGTAGTTCCAAACTTTACCGCTAGAGCAGCGCTGTTGCTAACTTTTGAACGAAATAAAATAGAAGGGTTATGTCAAAGGCAAGTTTGTAGAAAATATAATTTTAAGCAACTTTGCTTAAGACACCATTTTTCTAGCTCTTCATTCGACCATGATAGAGCTATTTTTCTGCTTTAAATCAGGGTGTCTCTAAAAAATGAGTTTTTTTTATTATAACTTTTTTGTTTCTCATTTTGAGAAAAAGTGATCTTCAAACAAAATATAGAAAACGTTATAGCGCACATTTTTGCTTAACAATGTTTTTTTATACAGCTTATCATTCAAAAGTAACGGGTAATTTTAACTAAAATCATGCGTTTTTTCTTTTCGACCTTATGATTGTTTAGGCGAGAATTGGCCAAAAACCCATCAAATTCTTGTTTTAATGGATATCAAGGAACAAAATGCTATATAAATGAGCCCGGGTACTCCTGGGGCACACGAACGGGGACTGCTTATAATCGGACGAGTTTTTCGTTAAAACTACCTGTAATTTTTGAACAATAAAATATAACCAAATATTTGGATTTCCAAAAACATGCATCATATTTTTTTCTTCACTTCGTCTGAAGATTATTTTTTCCTAACAATTGAAACTAAAAAGTTAGAATGAAAAAAATGATTTTTAAGGGACACCCTAATCTAAACCAGCAAAATAGCTCCGAACTAAAGCAGTGCGCAAGCGCCGGACGCTTCAGTCGTGAATGGCAGTATTTTATTGGCCCTGTTTGCGTAACTGTACAGCATTCAGTTTTGAAATAATAATAATAATAATTATCATGAAGTTGAAAAGAAAAAATGAATTTATTTTAGTTAAAAAAACTTTTTTGTTTAAAATAATAAGTAAAATATTTTTTTTTTTTTGGTGGAAAGGTTTTTTTTTTTTTTTTGATCGCTTTTTCTCAAAATGAGAAACAAACAAGTTATAATAAAAAAAAACTCATTTTTTAGAGACACTCTGATTTAAAGCAGAAAAACAGCTCAATCATGGTCGAATGACGAGCTAAAAAATTGTGTCTTGAGCAAAGTTGCTTAAAATTATATTTTCTACAAACTTGCCTTTGACATCACCCTTCTATTTTATTTCCTTCAAAAGTTAGCAACAGCGCCGCCCTAGCGGTATAATTCAGAAACATAACCCTTAGGAGTTACTAATTTCGCCGTGAAAAAGGGCTTTTCCGATCACTGCGCATCATCACTTCCGGAACAATCAACGGTGCGATTTACACGGAAGAGTGCGTTAAGAAGCGTCTCTTGCCATTCATAAGGAAGTACAAAGAATCAACTCTGTTTTGGCCTGATCTAGCATCCTGCCACTACGCTCGAAACGTGTTGGAGCGTTCCGAGCCAACGGAGTCAATTTTGTGCCAAAAGATATGAACCCACCAAATTCACCAGAACTTTGCCCAATTGAAAAATGCTGGGCAATTATGAAGACGAAACTTCTTAAACATCCCAAAACTATTTAAACAGAACAGGTTTGGAGCTGAAGACAATTTGAGTAAAAACTACACTGGGAAAACCGTGTGTACAAAATTTGATGGGTGGAGCGAAAAGGAAGGTGTAGGCATTCGGGATGGAAGATAAAATTGAATAAAACAAATTTTGGGAATCATAACTCATTAGTTGTTTTCATTCCCTGAAAACTTCAAGAAAATCCGATAATCGGTTTAATTTTGTTGAGTAATATGTGAGTGCCATTTTTATCGAATGCACCCTTTAGCTGTTTACGGGGAGCCTTTCCTCCGGTCGGTTTACAAACGATCTGCTTGGTATGTCTTCAGTACACTTCCAGCTGCGGTTATCTTTATTTGTGGATAGGCCTTTAAACTTTGAAATACGCACAAAAACTCCACAGTCCATAAGTCATTATTTAGAGGGAAAGGTTAACTTTTATTTCAAAATTTACTACCGCGAGAGAACAGTGACAGCTCTCGAAAACAAACCGTCAGTGGGCAAAGCTTACTGCGATCCTTGTTCCATTGAATTATCTCTTGCAGTTTTTTTTTTCATTGCCATTCGAAAATAGGGGCTATTCATAAACCACGTAAACTATTCTGGGGGAGGGAGGGGGCTCTGACCAAAGTTTACGCTTTTGTTTATTATGTATATTAATGACATGCGACATGTTTTACGATTTCATTGCAGCTAAGGATTTAAATGAAGCCGTTTCCCATTTGAACGATTATTTGCGTTTTCTAAGGAGATGGTTGAAATGTAAGCAATTGAAATTGAATATAAGTAAAACTAAATTTATGATAATTTCGCAGAATCGAGTAAATGAGGATCTCAGTTACGATTGATGAATATCTGGGTGTGATTATTGATGATAAGCTAAAGTTCAACGCTCACATTGACCATGTCATCAAGAAAATTGCCAAGAAGTATGGAATTCTATGCCTATTGAAAAACGATTTGAATACTTGCAGTAAAATACAGCTATACAAACCAATCATTTTTTTTTTTCATTTGGACTTTTTCCCTTCCGTTTTATTTTTGGTCAATCAAACACAAATACTGAGGCTACAGCGTTTGCAATATATAATAATGCGTTTGATTTTAAAATGTAAAAGATTCACTTCCTCGACTTTAATGTAAGACGCTTTACAATGGTTATCGGCGAATCAAAGAATTGTATATTTGACTATGGTGTTTATTTTTACAGGGTGTTTCACAATAGGTGTCACTAAAACAAATGGGATTACAGCAAAACAAATCAACCAAATCATAACATTTCTTCTTCGTTTGAAAGATTCTTGTTATAGAAATAAACCATATTAATTCAATTTAAATCTCTCACCCTTTTCCTTGAAAACTTTGCGCAAACGCTTTGTAGCCCCATCGCAGCTGGCACGTACGATTTCCTGAGGAATTTGGTCCCAAACATCAACCAAATGATTCTTGAATCGATCTAAAGTAAACCCTTTGGGGGGCTCCTTGTTGAAAAAATATAACCCCAAACAAAGTAGTCAAGGGGGTTGAGATCCGGTGAAGAGTTGCAAGCCATTCTTCGCTTGTGATGAAATCGGGCAAATTTTCCGCGCACCACACTTGTGTCTTCTTTGCCTTGTGAGCTGGAGCTGAGTCCTGTTGGAAACAATTTGGTGTATTCCCACACAGCGTTGAAGCATGAGGCATCAGATGGTTCTTCAAAACCTGCTCGATGTAATATCTAGTGTTGATTTTTACTGTTGAAGTAGGCGATGGTGAAGAGTAGTCTAGTTACAAATTTTCTTTTTATTTAACTATCATAAACAAAGAAAGATCATCGAGAGCTGTATTGGATCTGGTCCACACCGACATCTGTGGCCCTATGAGAACAGTCACCCCAGGAGGATCAAGATATTTCATGACCATGATTGACGACTTCTCAAGATTTACTGTGGTATATTTCTTGCAAAGAAAATCAGAAGCTGCTGAAAGGATTATGCACTACGTTCGGATGGTCGAAACAAGGTTTGGGAAAAAGCCGTCAATCATTCGCTCGGACCAAGGCGGTGAATACAAGTCAAAAGCACTAGGACGATTTTACCGAGCCGAGGGGATCACGCCTCAGTATACCGCTGCTTATACCCCGCAGCAGAATGGTGTTGCCGAAAGAAAAAATCGGAGCCTGGTTGAGATGGCAAGATGTCTCCTGATTGATGCGAATCTCGGATACCGATATTGGGCGGAAGCAGTCAACACAGCAGTCTACTTGCAGAACGTTCTTCCGTCAAAATCGGTGCAGAAGACGCCGTATGAAAATTGGAATGGACGAGCTCCTGATCTCAAGCACATCCATGTTTTCGGAAGTCCTGCATATGTTCACGTGCCGGATCAAAAGCGTACCAAGCTGGAGCCGAAAGCTGAAAGGATGATTTTCGTCGGCTATTCAGACAATCATAAGGCGTACAAATTGATGCATCCAGATACCGACAAAGTGGTGATAAGCAGGGACGTTCGTTTTCTAGAAGCCAATGATAACATGAAGCAGATGTCACACCCTAACGTTGTCGAGTTCGAGTACAGCCACCAGCAGCCTGATGAGATGATAGTTCATGATGATATTGACGACGCTATTGATGACGATATTGATGAAGACTTTCCAGAGGTCGACTCCACGCTGGTTCTGGAGGAGGAGGAACAAAACGAATCAATCGATATCAGTATAGACGAATTCTTGAGCAGCACAGAAGAAGTTCCTGAATCACTGCAACCGAGGCGGTCAGAAAGAGTCACGAAAGGAAAACCACCGGTGTGGTACACCGAGTCCTCAAATGTGATCTACAAGCAGCAACCCGAACCGAGAACCTACAAGGAAGCAGTTACTGGTCCGGAGCGTGAATTATGGCTAGCAGCAATCGAAGATGAGCTGAACTCGTTGAAGCAGAACCGAACCTGGGATTTGGAAGAGCTACCAGCCGGACGAAAAGCGATTGGATGCAAATGGATATTCAAGAGGAAGGAGGACGAACAAGGCAATGTGGTACGGTACAAGGCAAGACTCGTGGCACAAGGGTTCACACAAAAATTTGGAACCGACTACGATGAAGTATTCGCACCAGTTGTCAAGCAGGTAACCTTCAAGATTCTCGCAACCGTCGCTACCCAGAGGAAGTTGCTACTGAAACATGCTGACGTTAAGACCGCTTACCTGAACGGGGAACTGCAAGAAACCGTTTACATGAAACAGCCACTCGGAATACGTTCAGACAATGATAATGCAGTTTGCCGCCTACGAAAGAGCCTCTATGGGTTAAAGCAAGCCGCTCGTGTCTGGAACACCACTTTTGACGCCGCACTGAAGAAGATGGGATTCACGCAGTCCAAGAACGATTCCTGCCTCTATTATCGTGGAACAGGTGACGATCGCGTTTACCTAGCTGTTTACGTTGATGACATCGTTGTGGCCTGTCGCACTGAGGACGAGTACCAGGCCATTATTCGAGGACTGAACAAACATTTCAAAGTGACGTCGTTGGGCGATATTCGCAATTTTCTTGGAGTTGAAGTCAGACAAGCCAAAGAATCAATTTCGCTGAATCAAAGCAGGTGCATTCGGAAACTCCTGAGCCGATTCGGAATGGATGAAGCTAAGCCATCAAAGATTCCATTGGATCCTGGACATTTGCAAACCAAGGAAGAGAGCGATAAACTACCGAACAATTCGCAGTACGCTAGCTTGGTTGGTGGTTTGCTCTATGTTGCCGTTAATACTCGTCCGGATATCGCCGTTAGCGTATCAATCCTAGGACGAAAGATGAGCTGTCCATCACAAGCTGATTGGATAGAAGCAAAGCGGATTCTGCGCTACTTGAAGCACACAGTAGACCACGAGCTGGTACTGGCCATCAATGCAGATCCGTTAACCGTTTACGTAGACGCAGATTGGGCAGGAGATGCAAAGGACCGAAAATCTACTTCCGGATATTTGTTCCAACTAGGAGGAGGTCCAGTATATTGGAGTTCGTAGAAGCAGACGTGTGTGACCCTGAGCAGTACCGAAGCTGAGTACATCGCATTTGCTGAATGCTGCCAGGAGGTCCAGTGGATTTTACGGGTTCTAGAAGATTTCTCTGTACCAGTTAGCCTACCGATCACTATTTTTGAGGATAATCAGTCCTGTATCAAGCAACTGATTTCACTTACAGTGAGTCGCAGATCAAAGCATGTTGAGACCAAGAATCACTATATTCGAGAGATGCAGACCAATGGAAAAATTCAAGCGGTTTACTGCCCCACCGAAGAGATGATTGCGGACATGCTAACCAAGCCACTCCAAGCGGTGAAGTTACGCAAGTTTCGAGAAGGAACTGGAATACTACCATCGAGGAGGAGTGTTGAAGTAGGCGATGGTGAAGAGTAGTCTAGTTACCAATGATTGTTTATGATAGTTAAATAAAAAGAAAATTTGCTCATTACCGTTCTGAATCTCAAACTGAGTAGATGTTTTATTACGGTCTACGGCTATACTTCCAATAGAGGAGGAAGAAGAGGAAGTTCCGGAACGGCGCCCCAACCAGATTCGAAATCGATAAGCAAGAGTTATCGGAAGGAAGCGCCACAGCGGGAGACCGAAGAGGAAGAGCCCGAAAAAAAAGGGGCGGGGGGACAGAAGGGTTGGGCCGTTGCGCCGACCCAAAGTTTGTGGATAAAAGGGGTAGAGGGGGGAATTTAGCGGAGGGGCCCCCCAGGGGAAAGAAGGGGGGAAGAGGGGGGGGGGGGGGAGGGAGAAGAAAAGAAAAAAATAAAAAGGGTTCGGGTGGAATTTGGTTGAGGAAAGGGGCGACGGGGGGGGAAAAAGCGGGGGGAAAGGGGGGAGGGGGGGGGAATCTAGTAACTTGCGAGTCATTGAAATGTTTGGAGTAATGAACCACTTTGATTGCCTAGCTTTGAAAGTGTTGTTCCAGTTTGTCTCCACTTTCAAGCATTCCCAGGCTTTCATCTCCATTCTAAGAGAAGAAGCAGATACACCACAAAAGGGTTCAGGTCCTACAAACTGATGAGACGATCCGAGTCTTGCTAGTTCATCGGCTTTCTCGTTTCCATCAATTCCAGAATGACCAGGAACCCAGTACAAATTGACTTGTTTACGACAAGACAATTTCCGAAGTGATTGAACACATTCCCAAACATGTTTGGACGTGCATATGCTGACTTTAAAGCATTCAGAGCTGCTTGACTATCCGAAAAAATGCATACTTTGAATATCTATAGTTTCTGCGTAAGCATATAGCAGAACATTCCAGAATTGCTTGAATTTCAGCTTGGAATACAGTTGGCCACTTTCCCATTGGGATTGAAAGGTTGATCCCTGGGCCAGTTACCCCAGCTCCCACTTGATTGTTCATTTTCGAACCGTCTGTATAGAAAACAATCGATCCTTGGCGGAGGTTTGGGCCACCTCTTGCCCACGAATCACGCCCAGGATCAATAACTTGATATGAACAATCAAAGTTGTATTTTTTCCATCCAATCTTCGTTGTTCATAGCTAAAGGATTAAATTTTACTATTTTTAGAATGCTAAGATGTCCTATTAGATCACCTTCTAAAAGTTCGCAAACCTTCTGATCCTTAGAGCGCTCTTTTCAGCTTCTAACTGTATGAATTGATGCAATGGCAACATAAAAAGTAGTGCATCCAGTGCCTTCGTTGGTGTACTTCTCATTGCACCGCTGATTGAACAAGTTGCTAGTCTTTGAAGTTTTTCTAACCTTCTTTGTGCAACAGTTTCTTTGGTTTTGGCCACCAGACCAATGAAGCATAGGTAATCTTGGGTCTCACAATTGCCGAATAAATCCAATGGATCATTTTTGGCCTTAGTCCCCATTGCTTACCAAATGTTCTTTTGGCTATCCATAGAGCATTTGTCGATCTGTTGATTGTCTGCTCTAAATGAAAGTTCCAATTTAGTTTGCTGTCAAGAAATACTCCAAGGTATTTGACTGTATTTGAAAGTACCAAATGTGTGCCTTTCAACCTTAAGTTCTCAATACAGTATTTTCTCTTCTTTGTAAATGGCACAATAATAGCTTTGGAAGGGTTTATGTTCAAGCCTTCCTTATCACACCACGAAGAGACATAATTTAAAGCACTTTGCATTCTGTTTGCAATGATACAGTCATATTTACCGCGTACTATTAAGACTATATCATCTGCGAAGCCAACTACTTCAAACCCTAGGGTTTTCAGATTTTTAAGGAGATCATCAACTATTATAGACCACAATAAAGGTGATAATACGCCTCCTTGTTGACACCCTTTTACAGCTCTAATACTGATGGATGAGCTGCCGAGGTTTGCTGATATTTGTCTATTTGATAACATCTCGTTAATCCAATCGACAATACATTTGTCGAAACCAAGTTTCATCATTGCTTTAACCTTGAATTGGGATGAATTAAAATTAAAGTGCGCCATTTTGGATTTAAAAATTTTTTTTTTTTTCGAGAGCGCTTTTTAAATAATTTATGAAGATTGTAACTGACGATGTTTTACTGTTGTAAAACGGATTATTTTGTATGGACTATTTCTTGTAAGGTTATGTTGCTTCTTTCTTGATTTTAAAAATGAAGAATGTATTTGACAAAGTTCTTTACTAACAAATTACAATGAGCTGGCTATTAACTTGTTTCAGACTTTTTTTTCTCACTTTTATCAACACTATAAACTATTTTGTTCGTCACGGTGATGATGATGGAAATTTGTTTCATGTTGTGGTTTTAAAAAAAAGAAAGTAGTCTACAAAAGTTTAAGCCTCACGCCCGGTATACAGGTATAAATTGCTTGTTTTAAAATTTAAAAAAAAATGGCCTTTCATGCTTAAGAAGATACCATGAAATAGTAGTGGGTTTTCTGGCTGATTGACGGTGATTTACCTTGTAGCAATTCTGTCGTGGTTGAAAGATTAAAAAAAAGTTTGACTAGGGCCAGTCTTTTTTCAGGACTTTTTTTTTCGGTTTTATCAACACTATAAATTTTTTTCGATTTCCCTGATTGGATATTCTTGGTCAGCCCAAAACTAAGCTGGCGGTTCCATTAGTGTTTGAACCGCATTGGCTCTGTAGCGGGCAGGATCGGATATTGGCTTGTCTTTTGATGATGTCCATTTACGGGATTCTGCGATTTGAATTGTAATAAAATTTTCTGATCGCTGGGAATACTTGCGAACATTTGTGGTTGACATCAATAGCTTTTCACAACTACAGGGTGCGGCAGAAAATAATGCAAAAATTTGTTCCATTTCTTTCAAATCCCATTTTCAACTAATTCAAGCAATAATATACACATTTTCGAGTGCAGTTATCTTTATAAAGTCCTTTTAAACAAATTTATTCAATGTGTCCTCCATTTTTATTAATAAAATCCTCGAGCCAACGCCGGAAGCCATAGCATGCCTTTCGGACGTAGTCCTCCGACATTGACTGCCATGTACGTGTTATGGTTGACTTCAAGGTTTTCACACTAGGGTGTGATGTTTTGCAAGCTCGTGCTTCTAGATATGCCCAAATCGAATAATCCAACGAATTAAGATCTGGACTGCTAGGGGGCCACAAATCCTTCGGCCAAAACTTCATGTTATCGTTCAACCATTGTTGGGTTCGATTGGACGTTTGACACGGCGCTCGCTCCATCCTGCTGTAAGACAACGTTTTGGTCCTCGGAGAAGTTTGCCTTCACCCAGGGAAGCACTTGGTCATTTAATATACCGATATACACTTCGGTATTGATTTTAACTCCAGCATCAATGAAAACAGGCGGCATTTTCAAACCGTTGGACGCCACCAAGCCAAACATCATGACACCAGCCGGATGTTTGGTTTGAAATTTGAATTTCACTTTTTCCGGAACGTTCTCCATTTTCTGCGGTGAAATGAACCGGTCCGTGCTGCTGTTGGCCACAGTATCAATGCTGAAAAGCTTTTTGTCGGAGAACAGGATTATCATTTTTTCCTTCTTCAACAAGGAAAGCAATCGCTTGGAACGAGTCACTCGTAGTTCCTTGACCCGGTCCGTAATCAAGTGGCGTTTCACTCTGGCTCTGGAAGATGCATGCAGGTCTTCTTTGATGATTCTCCGCATGGATTTCTCCGAAATATTGGCTTCCTTTGCAAGTTTTCTTATGGAATGCACCGGGTTGTGAGCAATTTTCGCACGGACCGGTTTGATCACGTTCGGCGTGCGTGCAAAGCGTGGACGTCCGCTTCCCGGCTTCCGCTGCTTAGGACCATCCTGCAGGGACTTTTCCATGCGGTAAACTGTTGCACCCTACCACCTTGGAAATCTCTTTCGGTTTCTTCTGGGCGAGCAACAAACTGGTGATCACTTCTTTCGCGAACATTTTGACGAATTTGCAATAAAAAAAATAGAATGTTCTGATGCAGCACTTGAAAGTAAACATAAAAAAAAATACACTTTCTACAGAAATTAGTCACTAGCTAAACGAATTAACCCAATACTCAAGTTTGAACATTTTCGCATTATTTTCTGCCGCACCCTGTATGTTACTGTAAAGCAAATGAACATTTTTCGAAGATTTTACATCTGTAGATGAAATCAGTTTGTTATATTTTTGCCTAACTGGTTGAATTGTTTCTAAATTCATTATTTAAAAAAAAAATCGCCTAGCTCAAACCTTTGTAGGGGTAAGCTGCGGGACCATCATCATCATCATCAATACATAATTTAAAAAAATTATCGAGAAAAGTCTACGAGGGGGGAGGGAGTTCGGGGATTTTCAAAAATGAATCTTCGTGGTTTATGAACAGACCCATAGACATCACGAGAATAGTTGAAATAAGATAAGGGGCAGACTATGTTTTCAATCAAATTTTAAAAATGGTTGACATAATAATTTATATCTGCCCATATGACTTAAGTTAGGTTAATTGTTGCCGATATTGACTTAAGTGGCTAATAAATCCCGCGATAACCCAGCGGAAGTGGGCACAGTCATGCTTTTCCAATTGCTGCATTTGTAATTCAAATCAAAACTTGTCAAATGAATCACCGTGCGCTCAGCTGGCGTTAGGTAACGATTAATTGCCAATAAACAAGATAGCCGTGCATCTTCTCCAGATAGCCAACTATGAGATAAATTCGCTCTGTGTTTGTTCCATCCATCCATCTGACTATCGGCGTTGAGGATGACGATGACTATGGCGATGACGATGATGATGTTGCGAAGGTGTGTCTTCGGTTGCAATTAAAATTAATTAACCAAGCTTCCGTTGTTCCGGGATACGATTAAGAAGTTTTTGATTCAACACTACACTTGGCCCTGGTGGTGTTTACAAATTTTCGGAACCAATCCAATGTTAATGAGGTGCGGAGCGGAGAGCTTGCCAACGACTGTTGAGTGGGTTCCGCACTTGAGGCTGCCTTTCCGAAACCGATGACGCGTGGGTGGATTGTTTTAGATGGGCGTTTGTTCCGAGCGGTTGTTTGCTGATGATGGTGATTATGTGGATGAGGATGAGGCTCGGTGCGTGGGAAGATTTATAGGCTTCCAGGTTTACGAGCTGTGCCGATGATGAATTCGGCAATTTGCCGCCTTGTGGCGCCTAGTCATCAGGGTGATACTCACCGCCACTGCCATATGCCTAGGGCTAAATACGTGCGGGGGTGATTGAAACTAGCACGATGCTGGGCCTCACCGATCATGTAAATGACATTTAATTTTGCAACTCAACCACCACGGAGGGAACAGAAATGAACAAGATTAATGGCAGCTTAACCAGGAAAGAGTAAGAAAACTTCTCTAATCTCATCTTTCAATGACAGATTCACGCTATTAATGATTTTAAGCTTCTTACAAATGATTCATCAGGTCTCACAGGCAGACAGCAAACCCAATGTCCATTGCTGTCGTCGTCGTCGTCGTTGATGGTCGCCACGCTCACCTGCAGGTCTTATAATCGGCTGTCGCGATGATGGTGATCTCGGAAAACGAGTTCAACCAGAGCGTCAGTGCCACTTCCAGCGGTCGAAGGCCCCCCAACGACCATCACGTGGCGACTGCTAATCGATTGCAAATGAGCTGAATTCCATTTATATTTCAGTAAGAGTTGAGGAATTGAACCAAAACGCGGGATCGTGGCGTGAGAAGACACTGATTTTCACCTCTCACCGACCACATGATGGCGGGTGCTTTAAATGGCAGCAACCGATGATGTGTGTAAACTAATTTCACTAAGCCTCATCAACGACATCGTCATTATCTAGGTGAGGTAGAGTTTGATTGGACGGACCTTCTTCTATGAACTCCTTGGCGGAAATTGGCTTATCTCGATTAGGGTGTCGGGTGTCTTTGGAGATAACCGATTGAAAGAAGACGTGAGAAAGAGCAGTGCTATTTAAACGATGAAAACAAAAGCACCTGCCAGTTGAGTGAGAAAAGGGAGAAAATCTCAACCTGTACCTTGATGTTTCACAATGTGCAAGAAATTGACGATCCAAAATGTGAAGCTCTCCACTAGGCATATTAAATGTGATAGTTTTATTACACGCCCATTTCAATTGAAACCCGAACTTTGCTACTAAATCTTTCTGTCATCGCCTTTCCAAGTAGGCCATTTCATGGATCCTATTTAGGAGACGACCAGAACCGCGATAATTTTGACTATCCCATTTTTCTCCAACACCAGCGACATAAAATAAACGAGTCGAGAAAGCAACCACCGAACGACCCGCTTTTACGATCGTTCCAGAATTTCCACCGTGTTGACGACAATCGCACTCGATCGAAACCGGCACATAATTGTCGGGAACCGTGACGGCGGCAGTTTCGCCCGGCTTGGAATCCAGTGAACGATATCCACGACCACAACAGCACCTAGAGAGCAAAGTGGTCGAATTTATAATTATCAACCGAATGTCACACATGTTTTTCGTCATTTCGTTGGTTCAGGCTTTTCTTTTCTTACTGCCAGAGTAAATTAACCATCATAAAAAAACACATTCCCATCAGCGGTGGTCGTCTCCGCGGGTTGTCACTGTGGATTAGGAATTTCCACTTTTCACCCAACCAAGCATGTGCAATCGTCCGTGGCATCTTTTGACAGCAGCGAGGCCATGCAATGGATAAATCGCTCTGCGTTCGGTTGAACGATGAAAATTGAAAAAGGTACACGGTTGTTTGGGAAATGTTCTTTCAGGTTGAAAACAAATGCAGCTGAACAGGAGAATTGCGGTGGAAAAACAAAGCGGAATCAAGCAGCCGCGGGTAATTTGTCAAAATATCTGAACATGTTTCTAACGTGCCTAGACTCAGTCAGAACGAACGAATGAAAAGATAATCACCTCGAAGGATTCAGAAAGTTGTATTCTTAGAAACTGCGTTGCAGGCCGTGAATGAGAAACCATGTGGATCTCTCCGGTAATTGGGTTTCAAAGCGATACCCCCAGGAAATCGTGAAACATCCGTGGCCTATATTCTGCATAACTGGGGTGTTTTACAATCATAATAAAAAACAAACTAAGTGACAAACAAGCGCACTATCCGGTTTCGATGCATAATGCTGCCAAGGCTGCAGATGCCCATCGTGAAGAACTGGATCAAATAAATCACAACAATAAAATTTATGAGGTTACACGTCGCCGTCTTACCAATTGCGGGCAATGTCCAATTGCATAGTGAGCTGGAGTGAAACTTAGACTGGGGCAAAAATTTAAATTTTCGCTCCTCTGTGCTTAAATGATTTTATTATCTGGGCTTTTTATGAACTAACAAAATTCATTGAAAATGTGACAGATTTTAGATACTAATGCATTGAAACCTCTTTTTGTAGGTCAAACCTGATTTATTAGAAGTAATTTTCATGTGACTGTGTGCATAATTCCTTATTTTAAAGAAATCGAAGCACAATAACCTTGTAAGAAACACATCTAAAGACTGTCCACATAAAATTTCGGACACCAAAATAATAGCAGCAAATAAACTTTGAGCATAATTTAACAAAACCGATTCTTTATTTCACAAAAATAAAGCTATATCAACATTAGAAACAGTTGTAACAGTTGTAAAATTCTCGAACTTTCTGTGGTACACCCGCCATCAGGTTCCGCAGATACACTCGCCGAGACGATTCTACATCTTCTCTTGAAATCATCGGTAACATTTGATTTCTTCTTAGTGTCGAAGAGTTTCCGCTTGACTAGAGCCCATTACTTCTCTTTTGGGCAAAGTTCTGGACAGTTTGGTGGATTGGCTGTTTTTGGCAAATATTTGACCTCTTGTACCTTATACCATTCCATGAAGGATTTTGCATAGTGACAAGAGGCCAATTCAGACCAAAACAGAGCTGGAGAGCCGTGTCCTATATGACACAAGAAAATGTTTGCAAAATGTTGATGTTAAGCTCCTTAGCACGACTTTTTGCAGTAAAATTTTGCTTGTCATCATGGTTGGGCACCTTTTTTAAATTCGGATTCTGCTGCCGTTCGTACAAAATGCGTTTGCGCACTTCCACTTGATTCGACGTTATTTTATTGAATGTTACAAGAATTTAAACATGTACCACGAAATACAGTGGAAAGTTTCAGTTTTCATATAAGTGAAACGTTTCAGCGATCCGTGAAACAATTCAAAATCTATACTGAAAGAAAAGTGTCTGAAATTTAACGTGGACAGGCTTTAAATAAGTTGATCGTAGTCATGACAACTGATTGTCTTGTTCATAAGCATTCTACTATAGTTAACACAAGAAAATTATTTGATTAGGTTTCCGATTTTCCAAATGCGAACTGTCGGGCTTTACGTTTCACACCTTCCATCAAGTTTTGTACCGCTGTTATATTCACCTTATTTGATGCTGAGTGCCAATTTGCCTTGAACTGTTGTTTACTTCCAACCGTTTTATGAGTTCACTTGAGGTTTCTCTTGACGATTGCCCAATATTTCAACTATTTCAACTGGGCGCAGCTCCGGCGAGTTTGGAATGTTTTTCTTCTTGGGTACGATTTGCACACTATTGGCGGTGTACCATTCCTGAGCCAATTTTCCTTAGTGGAAAGAAGCGAAGTCTGGCCAAAACAGTACGGACTATGTTTCTTCAAGAAAGGCAATAAGCGTTTTTGCAAGCATTCCTTTACATAAATATCTTGGTTGATAGTGCCAGTTGTCACGAAACTTTCGCTTTTTAGCCCACAGGTGCAAATCGCCTGCCAAACCAAGTATTTTTTCGGGAATTTTGATATTTTTTTCTGCTTAAACTTATCTTGAACCTTTCTTTTTCCGGTTTCCATATAAAACTCTTGACCTGGGAGCTGCTTAAAATCAGCCTCGACGTATGTTTTATCGTCCATTACGACGCAATCAAACTTGGTCAACTGTACTCACGCGCTTTTCCTTTGGCTGTTGTGTTTTGCTTATCATCTTGATTTGGTGTCACTATAACCTTATACAGTGACGGATAATACAATAAGACCAAAGCCTGATTGTCATACAAAATGGTCAAGTTAGGGGGCTTGCATTTCATTTTTTCGAGAATCAATTGAGCTGAAATTTCGGCTGTGGTCCAGAAGTAGCCTAATCCTAGCATAAAACCGCATACGACAAAACAATAAGACTTTTGGATTTCCATAAAGAATGCTCGAATTTGAAGATCTGAATTTGGATTATTGATGCACGGGCCATTTTAATATCAGTATGGATCACTATGGATATTAAAAGGAGGTCTTATTGTATTGTCGTAGGTGGTGTCTGTAGTTTTTGAAGTGGCGAATGGAAAATTATGAATCAAGTAAAAATGAAAGTTCAGGTTATTTCTAGGCTATTGCCAAAATTGCCACATGACCATTTTGTATGAAAATCGGGCTTTGGTCTTATTGTATTGTCCGTCACTATATGTTGACAGTCCGGCTTGTTTCTTTGCTCTTTGCTGTTGTGTGGGACTTTCCCAATTTGTTTCCGATATCTCTGATGGAAATGTTGGGATTGCATTTGAAAACGCTGGCCACTGTTCTTCCGGTCGCTGCGGCTTCCTAATTTCGGTTTTCTCTTCATCCCAGCTTCCTGGCAGTCGTCCGAACACTTTATAACATTTGTCACCGTTGATTTGGCAATATTAAGTGATTTTGCCAAGTCAGCGTGTGAATTTTGCTTATGCGCGTGCAAAATGTCGATACGCTGCTCGATCTTGCTTCGACGCCATTTTGACAACTTAATATAAAATGGCAAAAATAAAATAAATAAAACATTCCGTACGCATACACCTACAAAATGAGGGGTGTTCAAGTTTTTTAAATGCACGATTTAAAAAATAAAGTCATATTTCTGTCGACCAAGTTAAGACTAAAGATTGGACTCGGAAAAAATGCGACACTTTGTGTTGGGTGTAACTTTTTATCGCGTAGGTAAATATTTTTGAAATTTTGAGTAATACTAGTTTAGAGTGTTATGTTTATGTGTGCAAAATATCGCGATCTGTCAAGTAGTTTTCAAAATGCATTCGAAACAAGAAGAGCTACGCCAGCAAATCTTGGGCGCGGTGATCGATAATCCTGGTCAGTCGCACAGATGGATCGGCAAAAGGCTTGGAATCCACCATTCCACCGTGTCCCGCGTTGTGAAGATGTTCCAGGAGACAAAGACCATCGAGCGGCGCCCTGGAAGCGGCCGAAAACCGAAAACGGAATACCCAGAGAAGGCGCGGAAGATACGACAGTACTTTAAGAATAACCCGAACCTTTCCACCCGAGACGTGGCCAAAAAGGTCAATTCGTCAAAGTGGTTCGTCCAGCAGACCATGATGCTGGCTGGGCTACGTATTTTTAAGGTCAAGAAGGCGCCAAACCGGACTGACAAGCAAAACACGGTGGCCAAATTGCGTGCGCGGAAGCTGTACGGTGAGTGGCTGGTCAAGCCAGGCTGTCTAGTCATGGACGATGAGATATATATCAAGGCGGACACCAAACAAATCCCCGGCCTCGAGTTTTTTGTCGGTACGTCCTGCATGGAGGTTCCGGAAAAGTTCCGGAAGAGAAAGATGGACAAATTCGCGAAGAAGTACCTATTGTGGCAGGCGATCTGCGAGTGCGGACGATACAGCAAGCCGTTCGTTACAACCGGCACCATAAACGGGCAGATTTATCGAGAGGAATGCTTGCAGAAGCGCTTGCTGCCCTTCCTCCGCTCTCACCGTGGTTCCACGCTGTTCTGGTCGGATCTCGCTTCGTGACATTACGCCAAGCCTGTAATGGATTGGTACGAAGCGAAGGGCGTTAATGTGGTCCCGAAGGAGGCGAACCCGCCAAATACACCAGTCCGATCGAAAAGTTTTCGGCGATAATGAAAAAAAAGTTAAAGAAAAGCGGGAAAACATTCAAAATCGATGAATTATGCCAAAACATAGCTAATATATAGTGTTTTAATTCCTGAAAATTTGAGAAGTATCTGATTTAAAATGAATTTTTGGTGATAATTTTTGTGTGTCTCATTTTTTCCGAGTCCAGTCTTTATTCTATCCTATAAATCAATTATTTTGTACAAGCGTTAAAACAACTACACTTTGCAAATTCCTTAAAAGCAAAACAATGGAATCATTGTTCACGATACATGCCATACAAATATCCCATAAAAAATTAAGTCATCTAAGTATCTTTAGATTCCAAAATAAACGGTTGTCAGAAGTATTAGTCTGTTATGATAAAAGAAAGTATCCTTCTTATCGGAATGCCGTGTCCCCAACGACTAGTCAATGCGCTGCTACACAGCTGAGCTTGCATTTTAAAATCGATACTAGACCAAAGCTATGCTATGAATTAATATTTATAATCTAAATATGTGTTCCACGAAATTTTGAGGAAAACTCTAAGGATGCTTATGACAAGTATCATTCAAATTAGAGACAGGTTCCACAAAAAAAGCATATACTGAAATAAATTACCAGGGTCTTGACCAGGTATGTCCAGTGGCCAAATGGTAACCGTTCTTGCTTACTGATCAGATAATCAGCCCCTTTCATGACCAAGTTCAATTGAAAAATTAATTGTAAAGGTTATAATAAAAAAACGGTTTAAACATCATGAGCATGATTGACCGTCCGATTACTGCTACTCCGTTATTGCCAGATCAGCTGTAATTACACAGAGAACCAACAGATTATGTTTGGGACTAACATACATCTTCAATGTATTAGAACAGGTGATCTCAATGTTATAATAGGCAATACGTCCGAATGCTGGTCAAGTAGGGAATGGATAGGAAAGTGTTGACGAGGTACTCGCTTTGAAGGAAGCCGCGGAGTCCACTGCATACCCACGAAAAATCACTGGAATTTTGGATAAAATGGTAGGTTTCTAGCAGTATCTGTTTTGGTAAACGGTGTGCTGAATTCAACTGATATCGGCAGTGAATAAGATATTTTACTATGTTCCCGGTTTATTATCTGTACAAAGATGCACAGTAAAATTATTCCAATTTCGGCAACGATTCAAACCAACTGTAAGGATGCTGTTGAGGCCACTCCCCAAGCAACACAAATACAGGTTATCATTATAAGTGTATAATACATTATTTCATACTTTAATATGACGTAAAAAGCGCAAAAAGTGAAGCCTTATAAAACATAAAGTAGAAAAAAATGTTCTCCATGCAAAAATATAACATCGCCAGGCATGGGATTTGAACACTAGTCCTTTCTTGGCGTGATAGGTTTGTAGCTTTTTTGCAAAGCCAACTCCGATTGTTGAAGAGTCGGTTCTGAGTATCTATGATTTGTTTCCTGTTTGCAGAAATCCCTAATCTTCTACTACAAATTCATCGCTATGAAAAAATAACAATTACTGCATAACATAGAAGGTGTAATTAAATTTCAACAGTATTTTAAACTGTCCTTAAAAACTTATCCTGTTCATGTTTTATAAATGGATGGGGAAACAATAATAAAATAAAATCACTTGCATCAGTGAAATATTCATTTTCAGCTCAATCGTTAGTCACAGTGTAAATACGATATGTAAATACGAGAGATCCAAACCGCTCCGTACGTGATATGTTTTGCCACACGTTTATGATACATTTATAAAACAAACAATTATAAATCATTCTAAAACGATTGTTTTTTGTGTTACTTGGTTCATATATGTGGGAGGTTAATTTCAGCAGAAAACAAAAAAAGTTAAAACTTCGAGTGTGATGACCGATTTAAACCAACAGAAAATATGCTGTTGGGGCCACTCACAAGAATGAATGGTTTATTTCAATAGATTACAAAAATACGTTAAAACTTCGAGTTTGTGAACCGATTTAATGTTTGTAAAAGTTTTTTACATCATTCGACCCATCGTTACCGCGTCCTTTTTTTTTTTTTTTTTGGAAATCCATAGCCGTGTATAATCAATATGTGTTGGGTGATTTGAAATCGATGAATAGATGATGCATGTTCCATTCGCGAGATTTTTGCAGCACTTGTCGAATCGTGAAAATCTAACCCGTGGTAGTACTGGCGCCCATGAATCCCGCTTGATACTGCCCCACGAACTCCTTTGCAATTGGTGATCGACGGTGGCATAGAACATTGGAGAGCAACTTGTAGGTGGCGCTCAGTAGCGTGATTCAACGAAAGTTGCAGCTGTCCAACTTGCCTTTTTTTTTAAATATGGAACACTATTCCTTCCATTCAATCTTCCGGGATATACGATTCCTTCAGAAAATCTTAGTAATTACTCGGCACATCGCTCTAGCCACTACTTTGTTGTTTTTTTAACCGAAGAGATTTCCTCGTCAACTTCCTGGAGTGTTAGGATCGGAATCCTGTCATCTTCTGCGCGTGTTCCTAGATTTATCAAAGTGTCTCCTTCATAAGCTGTAACATTGCCGGTCAGGTGGTTGTCAAAGTACTGCGTCCAGCCTTCGATCACCTCACACTCATCTGAGATATGGTTACCTTTCGTCTCTGCACATATCGGCTTGTGGTGCGTGCTGCTCTTCCGTTGGTAAAGATGCGTCCAGCTGTTACACGTATTCCGGGGCAACTCTAGTTTCTCTAAGTTATTCAATATTTGATCGCGGTTTACACCTTCGAAAGTTTTGAGCACATATATACTGCAACTATCAGATCTCCGAGTCTGTATCCATTGCGGTAGGTGCAAACGTTGATGACATCGGAGAAACATTTATTGTCGATTAGATTATCTATTCGTTGATCAGGTGATCTCCATGTGGCTTAGTGGATGTCTTTACGGGAAAGAAGATTCTTCGGAATACTAAACCACGAAAAAGCGCAAAGTTTAATCATCATCAGTTTGGCCAATCACCGGTCTGTACATTGCCGCCGTCCTACCTGAGCGTTCGTGTCGCGAATGACGACTTTAACGATCCGCCGCGGCAACCATCGTACACTTGCTTTGTTCAGAGTCCTACGCTGGCATGAGGACGTTGATCAGCCACTCCTAACATAGAGAACAGACTCCTAACATAGAGAATAGTCGCCTCGAAGCAGACAATGGCCAAAGAGATCTTCACGATGAAGCGCGATGTAGTGGTGGTGATAGACAATGAGACATATATGACCCTGGATGGCAACGACTGGATGGGGACCGGATATTTCACGTCCTTCACCAAGGAGGTGAGCTGTAAGGTCAAGTATATTTCCACACCAAGATCCCAAAAAAGGTTCTCACTGATCATCAGTAAGAAAAGAATGTTGAAGCCACTGTTCTCTTCCACAGGACTTGCACTGAATTGGGCGATTGACAATACCAAATGGCTGCCGGAAGTGCCCGTCTTCATCCGGAAGCATTCATGTGGGATAAGAAACTGGACCTGGCATCGGCCAACTATGCCAAAAGTCCATGAAAGAGGTTGACCACCTGAACTCACAGTGTTACCAAAGAACAAAGACCATCCGAACGATCCCCAGCTGCAGCCAATCGAAAATGTCTGAGCGAACCCCAAATGCAGGATCTGATCGAAAAGGCGAAGAAAGTGCTGAACAATATCCCATAACCTTTATTTCTTTTTTCTCTGGCTATGACCATATCAGTTTACTACCGTAAGGCCGCTTGTCAAAGTTTAGAAGTATTATTGTAAAATGAACAATAAATTCAAGATTTTTGCCAAATATGTTTCACGGATTTATTTTTCGTGTTTTTTTTTTTGTTCAGTTCCTTGCTAACACTGTTTATTTTTTTAAATGCGGACGTTAGTCCCGCCTTAATAACCTTTTGTTATGGACTTTATGCTATCGATATAAGAGCTTTAAGTCCATTAAGAAGTGGCCCATTTAGTATTGGAACAAACATTTTTGATTTTTACAGCGACTTTGAACATTAAGTCAAATTCCAACATCTCAGACCGCGATTTGGCAAAAAAAAGGGAAGGGATGGTTTTTGGGGGAGGGTTGGGGGGAAAAAAAAAAAGGGGAAAAAAAAAAAAAAGGGGGAAAATGGGAAAAAAAGGGGGGGGGGGAAAAAAATAAAGGAAAAAATTTTGGGGGGGGGGGGGGGGCGAATTGGTGTGGGGGGGATTGGGGAAGTGGGGGGGGGGGGGGGGGGGGGAAGTATTAAGATTGGGGGGGAAAGAAGTGGGCTTCGTGGTCAAGCGGTTAGCGGCGTCTTCCGTCGTTCAAGCGATTGCCATGAAGTGAGGGTTTGATTCCCGCTCCAGCTTGTGGAACTTTTCGCAAAACGAAAATGTCCAATCTGGTCCACTGGGTGTTAGGTTAAGGTGTCCGTTGTAATTCGCTCTATGTTTAATGTTCAGTCTGTACAACCTCGAGTTGAAAACGGTGTAAATGTGTTTTAATATTGCCATTCATCAGCTCCCACAACGAACCTGTCATGTTTTGGGGGGGTTTTTGAAAGCTGTCTTTATTGTAAAACAGTGCTAGAGGGGTGTGAAACCCGGGGGATTCTGTTTATAGAGAGAGACACAAAATCGTCCCCAGTCAAACAAATAAAGAGATTTTGGGTTGTTTGGGGGGGGAAGGTGAAGGTAAAAAAGTGAAAAAAGTAATTTAAAGAAAAGAAATATTATGTAGGTAGTTATCAGTTTTTTAATAGCGGGACCCGTTGGTTTCTTAAAAAGAAAAGGAGTTTTTTTGGGGGGGGGGCGGCGCAGGTGGTGAGTGGTGGTTTGGAAAGATTCAGCTCAGTATCACGCATCAAAGCCTTAATATATTCAGCGTTGCTCTGCCCTATTCAAGGAGGTAGATTGCTCTTTTTTTTATATTGCTAGTTTAACGCCCCTTTAGGACCGCACCTGCGTCACTGTGTTTCAAAAAGATTAGGGCTGCTTTTCTCCATTTTCTCGACCAAAATTACAAAATTCCAAGTGCTTGTAGGTCCTCCTTGAACATTGTCCACGTATCGTACCCGTATGTAACTACCAGTCTCATCAGCGTATTGCACATGATACACTCGGTGAAGTTGGCCGGACCTTAGGGTCTTGTGAAGTCCATAGTAGGCATGACTCACGGCTTTTATGCGTCCCCAAATTTCTCTGTTGCAGTTATTATCTAACGTCATCAACGATCCAAGGTTCACAAACTCATCTACCACCTTGAACTCATCTCAGTCGATAATCACACTTCTGCATGAGCGAGCTCTATCTTGCTCGGTTCCTCCTGCAATCAGATACTTAGTCTTCGACAAATTCATGCTTAATCCAACCTTTTTAGCTTCACGTTTCAGCCTGGTGTACTGCTCAGTAACCACCTGGAACGTTTTTTCGACAATGTTCACGTCGTCAACGAAAAAATGAATTGTCTCGATGTTCCGGATTCAGGTGTTCAACAAAGTACTGCTCTTACCTCACCTTATCGGTTCAGCTCTTATCACAAAGCCTTTACACGATGCGTTGAGTTTCTTGTGGAACTTTCACGTTTCTTGAAAACGATACAACTGTTCCATTTTTTGCACTCCAACTTCTCAAGGCGGCACTTAGCGCCTTATTCTTATCCCGCAAATAATGAGTTTGTCTTCGCTTCTGTTCGTATTCCTCCACATGTTGACGGATTTCTTGCTGCAGCATTATTGCCCTCACTGTATTTTTCTCGTCATAACCCGTCTGACACTATTCGTAGAGCCAGTCGTTCCGTCGATGGTACCTTCTGCTGCGGTTCAAACGGCTACTTCGACACTACTCTAGCAGTCCTCAAGAAGGACTTCGGCCAGCTCTCCATCATCCGGCAACGCTGCTTCTAGGCTTTGCCCGTAATCAATTGCGACTGCACTCAACCAAACTACCTTAGGATAATCATAAGTTGAGCCTTATAGAACATGTAAGAACGATCAGTTTTCAGTTTCATTCAGTAACTTATGAAATTTGGATGAACTTGTATTAAATGTGTATTTTATTTCTATGAACAATAGTTATAACCCAAGTAACACATCTTCATGATTTAATGTTGAGTAAGCTTCTATATAACCAAATCTAGTCATATAAAAGTATTCTCATCCACTATAAAACTTGTGTGTTGCTTGGGAACGTAGTCAATCCGTGAAATCTGAAATCTTAAAAGTACTCTTCCACTACACGTACATATATTATCAGACATTCTTCTCATTTCATAGAGCGAGTAATGGCGCTATAACCATAAGCCAATAGGGGCTAGGACTATAATAAATGCATAAGTCACAACCGTTTGGAGGAAAATGGAGCATCACTTAACCTTCTTAGACTAGATGCTCCCAACGACCATTTTAAAAAAAAATTTTGTACTGTACACCAAACAGGGCATTCTGTTTAACTATACTCTCCGACTATTCATTTCCCTTTTCCTTTGATATCTACTGAAGGCAACGTGGGTTCCCCGTATCTTCTTAAGGTAGATACCAAATCCTCCCTATTTCCAACGGTTGCATGGACGTGGCCAGGTGAGCGATCGAAGAGTGTCTTCGTGGAGATTATTGCGTGAAGAAACGTATCAATAACTGGATCCATTTTCATGGTGACATGCAATGTCTTCAACGAATTATTCCCCATAGTAACTTCATCCACGAGATGTGCAATCGTCAATGCTAATGCTAAAGCTAATGCTTATGTAGAGGAAGCTGAAGGTGAATGGCAGTGTCGTCAAAAGCATCAATGAATTGAGAACCAAGTGGAATAAGATTGCCAAAACGATGGATGAGAATAACGTGCGCCGATTGATGAAACGTTTTCCGGGAAAAGTCCGCAAATTTCTTCGAAATCGAAAAGATTAATTTTTTTTCGTATTTTCTCTCTAAAGTTCACATAAAGTCAAACATTTTAGTTAAGACAGGATACTATTTTTTTGTATAAATCCGAAATATGCTCAATAGTCTATGGTCCAATTAAAACTGGGCCACACCTTATATGACTATTCAGCAGGTAGGCATAACAATGAATGTTTTCGCAGTACAGTTAGAAACAAAAGCGATGATCTTTAAAAAAATATATTCAAAAAGGACAATTTTTCATTGACTCTGTGACATTCAGATGCTATGGTTCTATGAGAATGAGTCCTTTAACTCCGTCGGTGATACCTCATCTACAAAACAACACCACACTGGAGACGACTGGGCTCCTTTCTCAGTCTGGTGGAAAATTTCTCGACGCCTTGGACACAGGGTACGATTATACTTGTCACACAATCTTACTATTTCAAAAATACTACACAGTCAAAGCTCTAAATTAAAAATCTAGCTCAACAACTTAAAAGACAAATTAGAGAGTCGCCAATAAGCTAATTGTGTTAAGCAATAGACTTGAAATGGCAAGAAAGGAGAGGAAGATTGTGTAAGGATGAGTTTTCTCAAATGCCATGATATAAGACCAAGCAATCGATGTAGAAGCAGAAAGTTGAATAATCCTGGATCTGCTGAGAATTTAGAGACAAACGATTATAATTCCACAGCCTAAGCATGCTCAGACTTTCTTGTATCACTCAAAAGTTAAACATGTTTTCATCGCCGAAGAAGTGCCCCCCGAGCTCGACCTTCAACAAGTGCTACATTTCCATGCACCCTCCCAGGAGATAGTGTAGTGGTTGTTACAAAACACTAAAACAAGTCAAGAGATCAACAAGTGAATTTTTCCGCGCCCTGTCAGACGTCACGAGCCGTCAAAGAGGAAAATCCACTCTGTGTATATTTTTCACTAATTATGCTCTTCCCTCCCGAAAACCGGCACAACCACCAGCCGCCGTGTTCAGAATGACTTCCCCATAAGCCGGCATCGATTCTCCAACAACCCACCTTTTACTACACCATGCCATAAGGCAAGCGCTTCCAAGCCGAGTGAGTACACCCGTCTAATTCGGAGCAGTGAGTCAAAGATCACATGAAAAATATCACCATTTCCACTCGAACCGTTCAAAACAAAACTTCAAAACATGTGGCCATAGAACCGAGTCTTCGGGGAAGAAGAAAAGCTGAACGGCAGTACGTAGCGGGACGGACTAAAATTAGAAAATGTTTAATTTTAGACTCACATTACACGACCGGTTCGAAAATCGTGGGCCACGAGAGATCGCGTTTTGTTTAGGAGGCACCGCGCGAGTAGAAAATAAGCGAAAACAACGTGGGATGTTCGAGCTTTGGGATGAACCGAGCGTCGTGCCAGAATATGCCTGCCCTATTGACTCGAAGAGTTGAAAATTGCATGTTTTGCGGGTGGTTTGCCACGCGTCCTGTGCAATCCCGAATAGCGATCTCGTCAAAGATGACGACGACGACGACGACAACGACAATGTTAAGGCGAGCTGGTTAGCGAACTAACACTAATCAATAGACGCATCGTTTTACTGCAATGAAGATAACATTCCTGGTCGAATGTAATCTCGAATTTCCTCACGTTTGAGGTGGAATTTCGGTTTTTTTTTTCACGAGACGCCACTCTTAAACACACCGTTGCTTAGAACGAGAGACCGCACCAGTTCGAAGATTAATTTTCCGCGCTCCAAAGAGGATGAAAAGTACCGTAAAGGCTGGGCGAGAAATCTGTAAAATCAAAAATGGCACCTTTAGTGTGGCTGGTTTATGGTGGGGGGGGGATGGGGGGAGCTGAGGTGTTTTCGTTGTTAAAATGTTACACATGTGTTACGCAGTTCGAGTCTGCTTCACTGTGAAATCTCTACTAGTTCTTGATGTCAAATAAAGCGAGTCGGTCGATTTCCATGCAAATTGACGGAATATGTGATATTTAGCAAGCAGGTGAAGCTTGGGAAACATATATCAATCAATTTTGCTGCTGATGATTTATCGGAATATGTCAGATTTATGAGTCTAGGTGTCCATTTTCAATGTGATAGATATTGTTGAGAGTAAAAGTATGAAAACAGGGTACATGTAGATGGTGTATGACGTAGAAAAAAAATATTTTCTCATCACCATGAGGCTCTAGGAATGGACAGAAATTTTGCTAAAACCTGTTCACGTTAAATTTCGGACACCAAAATAATAGCAGCAAAAAAAAATCACACATAATTCAACGAAACCGATTGTTTATTTCAAACTAATAACTCATATCTACATTAGAAACAGTTGATAAAGATGATAATCATTCTTTCTGTAAAATTCTCGAACTTTCTGTGGTACACCCGCCATCAAGTTCCGTACGGTATCCTCAGATACGCCCACCATGACGATTATCCATCTTCTCTTGAAATCATCGGTACAATTTGCTTTCTTCTTATTTTCGAAGAGTTTCCGCTTAACTAGAGCCCAGTACTTCTCTATTGGGCAAAGTTCTGGACAGTTTGGTGGATTGGCTGTTTTTGGCATGTATTTGATCTTTTGTACCTTATACCATTCCAGGACGGATTTCGCATAGTGACAAGAGGCCAAATCAGGCCACAACAGAGCTGTTAAACGGTAGCAACCGCTTTTTCAGACATTCTTCCTCGTACACATCCTTATTGATAGTGCCGGTAGAGACAAAACTTTTAGATTTGCAGCCACAACTACATATGGCATGACAAATCAAATACTTCTTCGGGAAGTTGGACCCTTTTTTTTTGTCCAGAAATGCTCGGCAACGCCGTTTCTTTGCATTGCGGTGTAAAAAGCCAGACCCGGAAGCTGTTTAAAGTCTTCGAGTACGTATGTTTTGTCGTCCATTATGATACAAGAAAGTGTTTGCAAAAACATGGTGTAAAGCTCCTTAGCACGACTTTTTGCAGTGAAATTTTGCTTTTCATCACGGTTGGGTACCTTTTTCACTTTGTACGCCTTCAGTCTTTGCCTCTGCTTCACTTTTCGTACGTATGATTTTTACTTCCCAACTTTGTGATCCACATTTCGCACAGAAAGATGGGATTTTTCTCAATAATGGCTACCACCTTCTTTTCCATTCATGTCGGAAGCATACTTTATGATTTGTTCCACTTCCAACCTTCCGATTCACAGTCAAGCGCTGGTCAAATGATTTGCAAACACAAAACACGGTGCTTTTCGGTAGTTTTAGTTTCTTGGTTAGATCGCGTACCGATAAATTCGGATTTTGCTGCCGATCGTACAAAATGCGTTTGCGCACTTCCACTTGACTCGACGCCATTTAGATGAATGTAACAAGAATGTAAACATGTTGTACCACGAAATAAAGTGGAAAGTTTCAGTTTTCATAAGAGTGAAACGTTTTAGCAGTCCGTGAAATAATTCAAAATCTACAGGCTTTAGAACAAAAGATATGAAGAGAAAGTGTTGATAGTTCCGTTAGTGAACGGCAGGCTGTGAAAAATTGAATGGAAGTAGTTGAAATTGAGGATATTTGAAAAGTTGTACTCGAACCAAGCACACATTCTGTTGCTTTAATTCCCACGTGCTGGGTAGGCAAAGGAAGGATCTCCCTTTGACTGGCAAAAGAATGCGAGAGTGCTCATGTAGGGACTAAAACGAAAAAAAGTTATGCAAATATTTTTCTTTCAAATCATAAAAAAAAGATGTTTCATTCAAACAATTTATTGATTCTTTATTGTATGGTATTTCACTTGAACATTGTGAATACCGAATGAAATTAGTATAATTCTTTCACGAACTTGCGAATTTTTGATCGAACACTTTTCATCAAGTTCCGGACAAGTGTTTCATCACAGTTTTTTGCCGCCTTAGCCCAAGTTTTTTTTTTAACTCCTGCGTATTCTTAGTTGTCTTAAGGTCTGTACTCGAAAAAAATGCGCCAGACCAAAGTGTTCGCCAAAAATTTTCTAGAATTTTTCAGGGAATGAATTAATACATATAGATTATGTTTCGGCATGATTATGTTATTCAATTTCCTTTCCATCGCTGAAACCCGCACCTTTCCCTTAAGACCTCTCATTACAGTTTGTACAATGGTGGAGCCGACCTTTTTGGTCACTTTCATCCATTCTTTCTTCAACTCCAGCTCGTTCTTAAACACCTTGGATGATTTTCGAACTTTGGCCTTCATTATGGCCCAAAATCTTTCCACCGGACGAATCTCTGGTGAATTTGGGGGGTTGGCGGTTTTTGGTACAAAACCAACGTTATTGTCTCTGTACCAATCCAACGTCGATCGCGCGTAATGGCATGATGCCAGGTCCGGTCAAAATAATGTCTCGCCTCTGTGGGTCCGCAGGCAACAGACGCTTCTGGAGGCACTCGGTGCGGCAAATTTCGCTGTTGATGGTACCCGTTGTGAGGTACGGTTTACTCAGTTTACCGCATTGGCATATGGCCTGCCAGACCAAGTATTTGTAGGCGAATTTGTCCACTTTCTTCTTCCTTATATCTGCCGGAACATCAAACGGTGATTTGACAACGTAGAACTCCAGCCCCGTTATCTGCTTTGCGTCTGCCTCGATGTAGGTTTCGTCATCCATAACCACACTCATCGGTTTCGTTAACCACTCTCGATACAGCTTCCTGGCGCGGGATTTGGCCGCCGTGTTTTTTTTATCACGCCGGTTCGGTGCCTTGTGGACCTTGAATACACGAAGCCCAGCTCGTTTCATGGTTTGCTGAACGAACCAGGCGGAACACTTTGCCTTCAGAGCCGCGTCGCGAATCGAAAGGTTCGGATTACACTTGAAATAATCCAACACCTTCTGGGCCTCCAAGGGTTCTTCGATTTTCTTCCACTTCCAGCCCGCCGCTCGGTCGTCTGGGATTCCTTAAACGATTTTACCACCCGAGACACAGTTGTATGGGTGATTCCCAGTTGTCTTCCGATCCATCTCATGGTCGCAGTCGGATTTTCCATGACGGCGCGCAAAATTCTCCGGCGATTTTCTTCTTGTTTCGATGACATCTCAATATTCACTGAACCGATTGTTATGAAATTTCGCACATGTAAACAATTAACTCCAAACAAGTTATACTTAGATTTTCATTAATTTTTACCCACGGACTAAAAAGTTACACACGGATAAAAATGGTGCATTTTTTTTTTTGAGTACAGGCCTTAACAATCTTTTTGAAGACACTCGTCACAATCTATTTTATTTATTTATTTTTATATATTTATTTCATCAAACAATCATTCGTAGACTACATATATGTTCTTGTATCCTATATTTTCTCAATGTATTGAAATGTTTTTTTTTCAGTTTTGTACGAGGTAATCAATCATTTCACTATGTTGATTATAAGCATTCATCATCTGATTTAATAGTCCAAAGTATAATTTGTAAGATGGTCATCTGATGCGAACAAATTTCGATTACGTAGCTGTCGTGAAGGCACATACAAGTTTAATTTTGACAATAATTCAGTTGAATCTATTCGTTGCAAAACGAGGTCGTTGACAAATGAGACCATTGCATAATCTCGACGCTCTTTCAATGATTGGATGTTGATCAACAAGCAACGTGCTTCATATGAAGGGAGGAGAAATTGTGTCCATCCTAACCTACCTAGTGCGTGTAATAAAAACTGCTTTTGAATTGACTCTATACGCCCATCGTGCTTTTTTATATGAGGTGACCAAACAACACTGCAGTAATCTAATATTGACCTCTAATATATAATGATTTGATTGTGTTAGGGCCTTAGAAGTTGTGGCCAAAACGTTTGATGAAATATAACATATTGCTTGCTCTATGAATTAATGTGTTATAATGATCCACAAATGTCAATTTAGTATCTAAATTATTCCTAAATCTCTTATTTTATCACATTTTTTGATATTGTGATTTCCTATAGATACTGAAATACTTGGTGTGCTTCGTTTTTGACTATAAGTTATAAGATTGCATTTTTTTACATTTAGTTCTAACAAGCTTTAACAACACCATACATGAAAAAACTGGATTTCATTTTGAAATACATTTAAATCATCATCATTTCTTATTTCAAAAAACAGTTTCATATCGTCAGCATATATAAGAACTCTAATATTTTTCAAAATAAAAGATATATCGTAAAAATTTAAGATAAAAAGATGTGGACCTAAGTGTGTACCTTCAGCAATCAGGTGTGACTTTAATCGGGTTTGATTTCTTACCATTGAATCTAACTATTTGCTGGTGATCAGTTTAATACGACTTGATCCAATTGAAGAGTCCTAGCTCAATTTCTATTTTTTCAAGCTTGAAAAACAACATAGAAATATCAAGTTTATCAAACGTTTTGCAGAGCCCAAAAGCGTTCGACGGGCCGAAACTGTGGCAATTTGGCGGATTGATGTCTTTCTCAACGGAATCAATACCCTTTTCCGTGAGCTTTTGGCGTAATGCACCGACGCTAAATCCGGCCATAACGGCGGAGGGGTACTATGCTTCTGATATAAAGGCAGCAACTTCTTCTGCAGACACTCAGATCGATAGATTTCCGCATTGATTGTTCCATTAGTGTTAAAACTGGTAGACTTCATTCCGCAGGAACATATTGCTTGCCATACCAGCACTTTTCGACCAAACTTCTCCACGTGAATCAACCTGTTTACATCGCTTACATCCTCCCCTACGACGGCGTTGTAATATTGTGGAACTGGAAGGGTTTTTGAGTCCACTCTGACATAGGTCTCGTCATCCATCATAATACGTGCATCCGATCTCCTAATATTCCTTTGGAAACTAAAAATGATATCGATAATGCTCTTGAATCTCTGACTACTTCCATAGTTGAAGCAAGAGCAGTCTCAGTTCCAAAATGCGAGGTAAAGTTCAATACAATTATAATAGACGACGATCTTCAGCTTTTGATCCGTCTGAAAAATATCCGTAGAAGACAATATCAAAGAACACGAGTTCCCGCCATGAAAGTTATCTGGCGTGAATTGCAAAAACAAATTAAAAAACGCTTCTCTGCCCTGAGGAACAAACATTTTGAAAATAATGTGTCAAAATTAGAGCCGAGTTCTAAACCTTTTTGGAAACTCTCCAAAATTTTGAAGAAACCTCAAAAGCCTATTCCAGCGCTCAAAGAAGGTGATAAAATATTGCTAACAAATGTTGAAAAAGCTCAAAAACTTGCTGAGCAGTTTGAGAGTTCCCATAATTTCAGTTTGGGAAAATATTTTTGATGAATCCTGGGGTACTGATTTGGATGAAGTAAAAACTATAACTAAAAAGTTAAAAAATATGAAGGCTCCAGGCGATGATGGAATTTTCCATATACTCATCAAAAAACTCCGAGTGAGGACCTTGTCTTTCATGGTAAAATTATTTTATAAATGTTTTCATTTGGCATACTTTCCTGGCAAATGGAAAAATGCCAAAGTTGTTCCAATTTTGAAGCCCGAGAAAGATCCAGCTGAAGCTTCTAGCTACAGACCAATAAGTTTACTTCCTTCAATAAGTCACATCAATACAAACTCAATTTTTGCAGATGAGCAATTTGGATTTCGCCATGGCCATTCAACTACTCATCAACTTTTGAGAGTTACTAATTTAATTCGTTCAAACAAATCTAAAGGCTGCTCAACTGGAGTTGCTCTTCTAGACATAGAAAAAGCATTCGACAGTGTTTGGCGGTTTGATTGCTAAATTGAAAAATTTTAATTTTCCGCTCTATATTATAAAATGAATTCAAAATTATTTAACTGACAGAACTCTGCAGGTAAGTTATCAGAATTCCAAATTTGATCAGCTACCTGTTAGAGCTGGAGTTCCTCAGGGTAGCATTCTTGGGCCGATACTATATAACATTTTTACTTCCGACCTCCCTGATTTGTCTCTGGGTTGTCAGAAATCCTTGTTTGCCGATGACACAGGCATTTCCGCTAAAAGAACAAGTCTTCGTGTCATTTGCAGGAGAGAGCAGAAAAAATCCAATCTTCTATTGAAATAATTAATTCCCTTTTAGTTTAGATTAAATTTAATTTTTTTTTTTTTTTATTTTTAATTTTTTTATTCTTATACTGACAGGAAGAAAAAAAAACTGAATAAAAAAACTGCAAAAAAAAAACAAAAAAAATAAAAAATTAGGTACATATTTTAACGGCAGGGTAATAAAACATCAATAAAAATGGAAAAAATAGCAATAAAAATGTGTTAAATCGCCACTAAATTATTAAACACTGTGCCAACGAACAAATAACAATTCGCACTAGAAAAACTTAAAATTGCAATAAAAAATTGATAATTCACTTTCAATAATTCAAAAGTGACCGGTAAAACTTTCAAAAAAAGCAATGGTAATTAGTATAAACGCAATAATAAGCTGATAGTTTTCTGTCATAATAATAAGTTCTAGCACTATACATGTGACAAAAACCTTCAAAAAAAATAAAAAATCAAAAAATTAAAAACAAAAAATTAAAATAATTTGTTTGATTTTAATTGGAAAGATTTGAAAAAATTAAAGACTTTTGTCACATGTATAGTGCTAGAACTTATTATTATGACGGAAAACTATCAGCTTATTATTGCGTTTATACTAATTACCATTGCTTTTTTTGAAAGTTTTACCGGCCACTTTTGAATTATTGAAAGTGAATTATCAATTTTTTATTGCTATTTTAAGTTTTTCTAGTGCGAATTGTTAATTTTCGTTGGCACAGTGTTTAATAATGTAGTGGCAATTTTGTGAATTTCCATTGCTAAATGTTCATTAATTAGTGCCAGTATATATTTTAGTCTATTTTAACAATTAAGGTTGATACGTTACGGTAGTAGCTGGAGCACCTAGATTAACATGAAATGTAAATATGAATAAATTTGGAACAAATAAAGAGTTTAAAAAAAATCGTGCATCCGATCGCTGCAAAACTCGCGAATACAATTTCCGGGCCCTTGTTGCTGCGGGTTGCTTCTATTCTACACTTTGTTTGGCAATTGTCTGCTTCTTGTAGGTCTTCAGGTTGTTCCGTTTCTTGATACGTTGAATCATTCCGACGCTGGTTAGGAATTAGAGCTACCACTTTCTGCTCCAGTTTGGGGTTGGAAGATCTGGGTTTACTGCCTCTTCCTGACAGTTCATCCAAAGAGCAGTGTTCGCCAAACTTGGTTATGATGGATTTTACAATCGCGTGATGAATTCCAAAGTGCTTCGCAAGTTTTCACATAGTTACACCCTTTTTTACGTAGCCAGGTGTTCTTCAAAACTTTAATTTTCACATATTTTTCAATGCGCAACATTTTGGACTGTTGATCTGTGAATTTAACTGTTTATCAATGGTATACGGTTAAAACTTAACGAAAAATTGTGAATCTTTGCTCACTGTGTAAAAACATTGTTTACTTTGGCAACACACCTGAAAAATCGAAAAGATGGTTTTGCTCTTGCTGCGTCGTTTTCACGGAAATACAATTAAAAAATATTCCTTCATTCAACTAAAATAAATGGTGATTATGTTTTTCCGGTGCTTTGCGTGGGACGTTGTGATGGAATCCCTCTCAGTGTGTTGTGATCGTGTTTTTGTGGTGGTTTTTTTTTTTTTGTTTTGTGTGGGCGCGCGGGGGTGGCCGGGGAGTGGGTTTTTTTTAATATTATTTCGGAATCTTTTGTTTGGGTGGTCCATCTTGTGTGTCGAGTGTCTAATTAAATCGCAGATTAATTCTGCACAAATGATTTTCGAAAAATTCTAGTTTCTAGAATTGGCAAAAAGCGTGAAGTGCAGTATTCATGATTTTTAAGAAGCTTTTGACGTGGCTAAGTTGCTCAGTGGTTACCCGTTTTGCTTACTGATCAGATGGTCGGGAGTTCAATCCCAGGCCCGTCCCCTTCCTTGCCTTTTGTCACTTGCCTCTTTCTATCACCACTAGATTTAAAATAAAAAGCAGTCCATTGATTGCATCACTTACCACAGTGAATCCATGATCTAAAAATAAACTGCCTCACTAATACAAAAACTATCCTTCCGTTGACAATTGTGGAGACGCAGAGGTAAACACGGTCTCTAACCAACGATTGTCAAACTAATCATCCTCCCCCCCCCCCCCTCCCCGAAGACCGTGAGGACGTGGCCGGCGCCGGTACTGATCTATAAATAGAATGAATTAGTGAACTTGTACATAGAAGATGTAAAGCTCCATCTATTTGGTTCTCTGTGCAATAACACTAGGTTTGTTCAGTAACGGGGAGTAGCAACTATGAAACGCACGGTCTTTTCTTTTTTTTTTTAAAGTGTTCAAGATTGTTAAGAAGTTTGGAGAAACGTATTATCTTGAAGATTTACCGAAATCTTGACGCAAAAAGGGGGAATCGGATCAAAAATAGTAGCTGGCAGCAATACGCATTTTGAAATCGCATAAACCGGTTTTTGTTCGTTAAATTTCCAAAATAAAGTGGACTTGAGCGTTGAAACTGTGCAGAATATCAAAGAACAAAAAGACGTAACAGAAAGCTTCTCCGAAAATATGGTCACGGAACTTTATGACGTTCTCCTCCAAGAGCCAAACCGGTCAAATTTGATACCAGTACACATCCGGGGCCGCAATTTTTCAACGCTGCGATACATCCGAACCGAAAAATTTGGGAAAACGGTTTTGATGTGGCAAGTCCTGTGGCTTGAAGAGTTCTTCATGTTTCACAACGGGCACAAGCATACAGATCCTCTATTGTATTGGCTGGATCTAAAGGGTGTCCACGATGAAATTGCCACACACAAAATTGATTCGCAAAATTCGAGTTTTCATCCGATGCCATCAAATTTTCAGGGATTGAGAAATAACTATTAAACTTCATTTTACCATTTTACTCGTATTTTATTTACAGTCCATACGCAAATGCCCGCACCTTGGCCTTAACCCCGGCCATAAGATTCTGCACAAACTGTGAATCAACCGTTTTTTGCATGTAAACCCATACTTTCTTCAGTTCCTCGACTGTCTTCACTACCTTAGGTCGTTTAAGAAGGTGCTGCTTCATAATCGCCCAGTACTTCTCGATGGGGCGGAGCTCCGGAGTGTTGGGAGGGTTGAACATTTTCGGCACGAAATTGACCTTATTGTCCGCATACCACTTCAGCACGTCCTTGGAGTAGTGGCATGAGGCCAAATCCGGCCAGAAGATTGTTGGGACGTTGTGGGCCTTCAGGAGAGGAAGCAGCCGCTTCTGGAGGCACTCTTTTATGTACACCTGTCCGTTCATCGTGTCCTGGGTCACGAAAGGTGCACTCCGCTTCCCGCACATGCAGATGGCCAAACCAGGAATTTTTTCGCAAATTTGGACATCTTCTGAGTGCGGACATGCTCCGGAACGCTGAACTTATCCTTGGCCGTGAAAAACAGGTTGCCGGGGATCTGTTTGAAGTCGGCCTTCACATATGTTTCGTCGTCCATGATGCAGCATTCAACTTTCGTCAGCATGTTGAGGTACAACTTCCTGGCACGGGTTTTGGCGGACTTGTTCTGCTTCTCGTCGTGATTAGGGGCCTTTTGTACCTTGAACGTTCGAAGCCCAGCCTTAGTTTTGGCCTTCTGGACAAAACATCGGCTACGGTGCAGCTTCTTAGCCACATCCCGAACGGAGGCGTTCGGATTTCGGTTGAAGGCCCCAACTACGTGGTTGTGATTTTTGGTGTTGTACGGAATACTTTTTCCTTCACTTCTGGGCTTCCGAACGGTGGTCAACCGTTCCTCGAACCGCTTATCACTCGCGACACCGTGGAATTCGCGATTCCCAACGTTTTAGCGATGGAACGATGCGAGAGATCCTTGTTCTCGTGATGAATGCGCAAGATTTTATCACGCACGAGCTGTTCTTTCAACTCAATTTCCGCGAGTTTTGATCACAGGTCCTTTAAAACTTGCAGGATGTAAATAATGCACTATGAACTAAATCCACCCAAATTTTCATTAAATTCTACCCAACGGTTAAAAAGTTAGAGCAATTTCATAGTGTGGCAATTTCATCGTGGACACCCTTTAGCATCTGCTCACTACGCTTCTGCTACGTTGGAGATGCTCAAGAAGGAAAAAGTCGATTTTGTAGAAAACTGCCAAAAAACCCCAAGCTGCATCGTATCGAGAGATACTGGGCAATAATTAAGCGGCATCTTAAGAAAGATTGAAGAAAAGTAAGTTCTGTTGACTGCTTCAGGAAAATTTGATCAGCAGCACAACGAGAAGTTACGGAGAAAGTTGTGCAGAATCTAATGGAGAGGTATCGAGTGAAAATTCCGAGCGTTCTCCAGAAATGAGAAGTAAATATTCAAACTCACGTGAATTCGGTCACATGTATGTTGTTCAGTCATATAAAGCAACTTATGAATTTGTTCAAAAATAAATATTTTCCTTTGAGAAATAGGTGTCCACTTGCTTTAATGAACAGTCCTTACATTCAGCGTATTGAGATTACAGCAGAAGGAAAAAAGGTAAGATTCTGATGGGTACCAGGATATACAAGAATTCCAGGCAATGGTAGAACCGATGATGCAGCATGCGGAAGAAACTAACCAACCACTACCACTACTGTCCCACGGCAAGATATTATTAAATGGATGAAAACATCATTTTCGAAAACACATCAACAATTATAGCACCAAACCACCAGGAACATTCAAAAAATTTAAAACATTATAGACTGTTCCCATAATTATAAAGTCACTAATGATTAACTAATAATTCAAAATGCGTGCAGTATTCAACCGACTTTTGGCAGCGTCCTGTTCTTTACATCCAAATTAAATTGATGTTGTCATTTTTTTCAATTTTTTTGCACGGAAAATCCCGAGCAAGAAAACGGATTGTGCACAAACGGTGCACCGTCAGTGGTCTTTTGATCAGAAAACTGGCTAAGGAAGAAGGTGTGAGAGTCGGAACAGTTCAAACCATATTACGGAAGTATCAACAATAGTGCTCTTTTGTAGATTCCCCGAGACGGGGTAGAAAACCTGGTCTCACTGACCCTACAATCGTCAGAAAGGTAAGGGACTGTTTTAAGCGTCATCCAGCATCAGTCCGAGATGTGGCGAAAAAGCTAAGTACTTCGGTGACGATGTTATGCGTGCCAAGGAAAGAATGGGCCTGCAGACTCGTCGAAAGCAGAAACAGCCAAAACGAAGCACCAAACAGGCTGAATCTGTGAAACCGAAGGCTCGAAAGCTGTACGACAAACGGTTGACCAAAAAATCGGGCTGTGTTATCATGGACGATGAAACCTACATAAAACTCGATTGTGAAACTCTACCGGGACCACAGTTTTATACCTCGCCGAAGGGAAACGATATTCCTGGATCAATGAAATCCATTTACACCGAAAAGTTCAGCAAGAAGGTAATGGTGTGGCAGGCCATATGCAGATGTGGAAAAATATCTCGTCCATTCATTGCGACAGACACAAGGAATGGTCAAATCTACGTGAAGAAGTGTCTGCAAAAAAGGTTGCTATTCTTGATCAAACAGCAAAACAAGCCTACAATCTTTTGGCCTGATCTTGCTTCCAGCCATTACTCTAAATATGCACTAGAGTGGTACAAAAGGAACAATGTCGTATTTGTACCAAAGGAGATGAATCCACAGAACTGCCCAGAGATTCGCCATATCGAAACTTTCTGGGCTTTGACGAAGGCGAAGTTGAGAAAACAGACGAAACCAGGGGATAGTGTTGAAAAATTTAATAAACATTGGCTAAAAATGGTGAAAATGGTAGGAGAAACCACTGTGCAGAAGCTTTTGAAAAGTTAGGAAAAATCAAGCAAAATGAGATGAAAATGGAAAGAAAACATTGTTGTTTACTATGTTTGAGAATAATATAATCAAAAATCATTGTATGGTCTTTTTCATTTGAGAAAGAAAGTGATTTATAATTTTCGGAACAGTCTTTCTATATACATATATCAACACATAGATCGAAACGACAACAAAGAACTAAAATTATCAACTAAACTTCGATTAGGGCACGCTTTGTTTACAAAAAAAACATCTATTCCAACAGTTCACCACGTGCTTGCTGCTTGTCCGCAGTATAACAGTTCTAGATTAGAACTAGGAATTAGCAACAAATTATATGGAATTCTATGCAATGAACAACAAGCAGAACACAAAGTTATAAATTTTTTAATGAAAATTGGAATGTAGAACATTATATTAGTAATTTTTTTAAATAAAAATGATCCATAAACTCGCAATAAAAACAAATGTCAAGCAAAAAAAAATTTTTTTTCTCATTTTGTCCTAATTTGTGATCATACAGGGTGCGGCAGAAAATAATGCGAAAATGTTCAAACTTGAGTATTGGGTTAATTCGTGTAGCGGGTGACTAATTTTTGTCGAAAGTGTATTTGTTTATGTTTACTTTCAAGTGCTGCATCCAAACATTCTATTTGTTTTATTGCAAATTCGTCCAAATGTTCGCGAAAGAAGTGATCACCAGTTTGTTGCTCGCCCAGAAGAAGCCGATAGAGATTGCCAAGGTGGTAGGGTGCCATTTGGCAACAGTTTACCGCATAAAAAAGTCCCTGCAGGATGGTCCTAAGCAGCGGAAGCCGGGAAGCGGACGTCCGCGCTTTGCACGCACGCCGAACGTGATCAAATCGGTCCGTGCAAAAATTGCTCGCAACCCGGTGCGTTTCATAAGAAAACTTGCAAAGGAAGCCAATATTTCGGAGAAATCCATGCGGAGAATCATCAAAGAAGACCTGCATGCATCTTCTAGAGCCAGAGTGAAACGCCACTTGATTACGGACCGGGTCAAGGAACTACGAGTGACTCGTTCCAAGAGATTGCTTTCCTTGTTGAAGAAGGAAAAAATGATAATCCTGTTCTCCGACGAAAAGCTTTTCAGCATCGATGCTGTGGCCAACAGCCGCACGGACCGGTTCATTTCACCGCAGAAAATGGAGAACGTTCCGGAAAAAGTGAAATTCAAATTTCAAACCAAACATCCGGCTGGTGTCATGATGTTTGGCTTAGTGGCGTCCAACGGTTTGAAAATGCCGCCTGTTTTCATTGATGCTGGAGTTAAAATCAATACCGAAGTGTATATAGGTAGTTTAAAGGACCAAGTGCTTCCCTGGGTGAAGGCCAACTTCTCCGAGGACCAAAACGTTGTCCTACAGCAGGATGGGCGCCTTGTCACACGTCCAATCGTTGGGTTCGATGGTTGAACGATAACATGAAGTTTTGGCCGAAGGATTTGTGGCCCCCTAGCAGTCCAGATCTTAATCCGTTGGATTATTCGATTTGGGCATATGTTGAAGCACGAGCCTGCAAAACATCACACCCTAGTGGGAAAACCCTGAAGTCAACCATAACACGCTCATGGCAGTCAATGCCGGAGGACTACGTCCGAAAGGCATGCCCTGCTTTTCGGCGTCAGCTCAAGGATGTTATTAATAAAAATGGAGGACACATTGATTAAATGTTTCAAAAGGACTTAATAAAGTTAACTGCACACGAAAATGTTCATATTATTGCTTGAATTTGTTGAAAATGGGATTTGAAAGAAATAAAACAAATTTTCGCATTATTTTCTGCCACACCCTGTAGAGCCGGTCTCAGCCGATTAACCATTCAATTGAAAGTGTTGCAATAATTATCGACTCACCCTTTTTAATCTATTGTCAATGATCCTAAAATAAACTTGTCATTTCCGGTTAATTATGATTTGATGTTGTAAATCTAAGTAGGGACTATTTGAAATCCCAAGATGTGCACCAGTCAAACTTGATATTTGACATTAAGATGGCAGTTAAGAGGTTCGTAGTAAATGTTTAGAGCTGTTTTCAGAACCAAAAATAAAATTCTACAAACAATAACAGAAACGTTCAACAAGGTAACGAAAACGTATATTTTTACCTGCAGCTTTTCCACTTTTCCACTCTCATCGTTCTTCGCCCCCGGGTGATGATCTTTTCGCTTGCGATGGATTTTGTTGGATGTGGTGATATTTACCAAACAAAAATCCTTCACGCTAACTCTAGATCGCAGCTAAATCCTCTTTCGCCCCCTCTCCCGTGAATGATGGTGTACATTCGTTGAAGGATTGAGTCATACTCCCATTTATTACAAACATTCGTTACTATTTGCTGGTTCAGGTGAGAATGACGTACGGCGATGGACTGCACATGTGGACTGTACGTTACTGCATATGCATATGTAGATTGCAAACTGGGCAATGACGAGTGAATTTTGGCAACTATTGGAGGAATGATTAATTTAAGGAGCATTTCTCAGCAGTGTCAATTTTGTTCCCAGAAATCGGACGTCAGTTTTTATGGCATAAGTCATTCGTTTGATCCTATGGGTAATCCTGAATTTATTATTCTCTCGCAGTCAACCAAATTAAAAACTACTGTATCTAGTGATTTACGAATTCATCTCAGAAGAACAACCACCATAAACATCTAAACCACCCGCAGTCACTGGCTTCGACGACGGATCGTGATTGACATTTATGAGCTGCACGATGTCAGAACTGATTTTTCACTCATCACTGCAGCAGTAGGAGAGATTGAAAATACCACCCAACTCAACACCTTCATGAAGAACCGTTTTAAGCTGGCGTTTTCCTCCGCTAGATTGACTCCATGAGGACAGGGTCTGATGAATGCACTTTGCTACTGAAATTTTCTACCTTGCTCAACACCTGAGTCTAATGATTTTTTTTTTTAAATGGAATCACCGGTGATGTTTGACGTTAAAGCTCCACACTAGGGTTCTATTTTCGACGTGGCCCATTTAGAAAAAAAAATGGATCGCACGTGAACAACTGGTGCCTATGGTTGACATTACAGCGAGAAAAACATGTAGGAAGATCAAAACAGACAAAAACGCATCTCTTAATCTGGTAATTGAAATGTCCATCAGCACTTTCGTGAATTCCACCCATCAACCTCCATCATCCAGTAGAAGAAAAGTGTTTTAAGCGGTGAGGATTTTTTTCCCAACGAGAAACAAGTAGCACAAAGTTAACCAAAATTCATCGCCGTCGTCATTTCGCCGCCAGCACCGGTGATGCACTTATTCGGATGACAGGTTTTGTGAATGGTGCGAGGTGATTTCATCCGAGAAGTGAAGATGTGTGCACCAATAAATTACAAAACCTTTCATAAGTGTAATTAGATGGTGGAATTTTAATGGTCACTCATCTGGGGATTTGTTTGCGGCTGCCAGTTGACGACGCATGTGCATGAGTGCGCGGCGGGAGAACATAACATTCATGTTTAATTAAGTTAAATCCTCTTTTTGCAAAATTCCGGCGAACTAAGCTGAATTTCATCGTAGTGCGGGGTTTAAAAATCATTCCATACAGGGGGTGTTGAAATATTGACGGTCCATTAACACTTGTTGCGGTTCTTCGCAACTGACATGTACTATTACTATGCGATATTTCAAAACAAACAGAAATCAGCCAGGCACACCCCCAAAATGGCAAAGTTTTTCGGATGAATCAACCACGATGCAGGTGTGATACACGGTAACCTAGACTGTTCATCACTGGCCTATATTTAAAACATGCTCCCAGAGTCACGAAAGAAAAATAAAGTAAATCAAGCCAGTCCGGTTGTGTACACCTAGTTAATCGATGATGTATATTTCGGGCGTGCTGCGTTCACAACTCACGATTTCCGATGTTTATACACACAGAGCGGCCATGGCTGACAGACTCGCCCGTTTTGGTAAATGATGTGACGTTCCGGTCATCTGTGGTCGAAGTAGCGCGAGGAGGTTGGAGGTAGCGGAAAGCTCATAAACAAACCGTTCGTTGGAATTTTCGCATAAATGTTTACATCATTTTACGAGGAAAACCGGTACCCATAACGAACCATTTACAAAACAAACCGCATCGCACCGGGGAACGTGCACGCGATCCTTGATTTTCTTTTCTTTCCATTTCCCGACGATGGCGGTGCTGGGGGATTGGTCTTGTTTGCAAATTTTCAGGGTTAAAAATAAAATGCTTCCATCATATGATCGACATGTGCCACCACTGACTGCACTGCTGGATCCACAGGGGTGATCAACAGGGAAATGTTTTACATTCTATCGCTGAACATGGAAATGATGAATCAGCACAGGTATTTTGGTGAGAATTTCTCGAAACTGCTAACAAAATAGATTAAACTGGATCAAATCGATGTTCTGGTAAAGAATGTTCCTTTTATAAAGTGGACCCTTGTTTGTTATTGGGCTAAGATAGAAAAATTGAGAAAAATATGAATTTTATATCAAAGTATAACTAAAATGATTTTTTTTTTGTTAACAAACCTGATAACTATACAAGTTACAAAAAATGGGTCGTTTTTCCCAAAAGCAACCGTTTCGAGAATTGGCATAAATAGAGAAGTTTTTAAAGTTTGCTGTTTTCAAAATCATGAGAGTGAAACTTGTCCTTTTGTAGACCTACCGAAATCTGGACGCAGATAGGAGCCAATGGATGAAAAAATAAAAAAAGAAGTTGGCAGTGGTGCATCTTTTGAAGTCAAAGAAATCTTATACAGTTCGCAAAATAACCAAAAAAAACTTAGCATTAGCTCCGCAGCTGTGCAAAATATCAAGAAGCGTAGCAACATCAGAACTTATAAGAAGCAAAGAGCACCTAAAAGGACACCCCCCCCCCCCCACACACACACTCACTCACTCACACACATACATATATATATATATATATATATATATATATATATATATATATATATATATATATATATATATATATATATATATATATATATATATATATATATATATATATATATATATATATATATGTATATATATATATGTATATATAGATATATATATATATACGGTTTGACAAACCAACCCCCCCCCCCCCACCCTTCCCTCCAAGCCTTTTGCGAGTCGGGTGGGAGCTTGGGAATCTTTCCTTGAAACTTGAAACTGCGAGTGGGCTAATGGTGCGTTTGCCTCCGTCCCGGTTAAACCTTGGCAGGCCTCCGGATACGTTCATCATCTATACATCAACCTCGATGGGTACTAGGCTCGGATGTATCATTCCCGACTTACGCTGATCTGGCTCTGCATGCGAACCCCATGAATGGACGTGTTCAGCCCTCGCTTGGCCTCCCTGTTTACATAGACAACCAAAGGATCACGAAGGCGACTATGTACAGCGGATGGTGATAGCGGTGCGGAGGGGAGACCCTGAAGAATGGAAGAACATACAACAAACAACGAAGCAGGAGCGGCAAATCCGTTTGCCAGAACTGGGTTGGCGAGGACACCCCCATTGCAAACCCAGCAGGTGAAAAAGCTACAAGGGCAAGAGAAGGAGCACCAACAGATGCAGCAGCAGCAGCAATACAGCGCTTGGTCGAGAGTACTAAAATTATCTCGGGTAAAGGCAGCCAAAAAGCTGGTAGATGAGCTGCACGAATACGTTGACAAAAGAAACAACGTTCACAAGGACATCAAAGTCTTGGTGTTTAAGATCCAAGGGGCTCTTGGATCGGCAGTTAAAGAGTGGAAGATTATGGCACAGAGAGCCGAAGAAGCTGAGAAGGAGCTCTCAGCAGCCAAGATTGCCAGTGAGGCAAGTCGAACATCGGAAGCGAGAAGGCACGACACCAATACAACTACGGAGGAAAACAGCGTGGTGGGAAGTATCCCCCAGAGGATGCAAACTACACCCTTCTTCGCGCCGAAGAGGCCAAGGGCATGACGAGGAGATGTTAGACCCGGTGGCTCTAAGAAACATAAGGACGCCCCCGTCACTGGTGAACGTCGTGCAGTAGAGGATGTCGCCGCAGGTGGCCATACCTCATGGCAGGTCGTCGGCGAATGAAAAGAGAAATCGGGCGGAAAAAACAGGTCCGAAAAACGGAAGTTTATCAAGAGGAGGACGGGCTCCAGAAGAACTTGCGGTCAATAAAGATTCACCCCCGCACTAAATGTACCATGTACAAAACGCTGATAAGACCGGTTGTTCTCTACGGGCACGAGACGTGGACGATGCTCGAGGAGGACCTGCAAGCACTTGGTGTTTTCGAACGCTGGGTGCTTAGGACCATCATAGGCGGCGTACAGGAGGATGGAGTGTGGCGGCGAAGATGGAATCATGAGCTCGCTGAACTCTACGGCGAACCCAGCATTCAGAATGTCACGAAGACTGGAAGGATACGGTGGGCAGGGCATGTTGCGAGAATGCCGGACAACAACCCTGCAAAAATGGTGTTCGCCTCGAATCCGGCCGGTACAAGAAGGCGTGGGGCACAGCGAGCACGATGGGCGGACCAGGTGCAACAGGATCTGGCGAGTGTGGGTCGTCAACGAGGTTGGAGAGAGGAAGCCATAGACCGAGTATATTGGCGAAATGTTGTAGATGAAGTCATATCATAAATACGATGTATGGCTATTTAAATAAATAATAATCAAGAGGAAGAATAAAGGTGAAGCTCTCATCGTCAAAGCAAGCGACGACACGTACGCGAAAGTTCTGTTCACCATGCGGACTAATCCGAACTTTAGTGAGCTAGGGGTAGACGTGCAGAAAATTAGGCCAGCACCTCCTCCTACAAAGAGCTTACCGAGAGGGCTATGGGCGACATTGGTCTTGCGTCCAGAAGCAATCCTCCTATGCAAGGACTTGGACGAAGTCACTTCGGAAGAAGCTAGGAGCTAGGAGAAGCCCAGATGACCATCCGCATAAGCAACGGGCCTTCTGGCACGAAGGTGGCATCGATTAAACTACCAGTCGATGCAGCCAACAAGGAACTAAGAGTTGGCAAGATCAAAGTAGGCTGGTCTGTGTGCCCACTGAGTATTTCTCAGCCACCGGAGGTGTGATTCAAATGTCTAGAGTACGGCCACCTGGCACGAAACTGCAAACGGCCTGACAGAAGCAAACTATGCAGAAGGTGTGATGAGAAAGATCAAAACTGCAGAAAATCCCCAAATTGCTTGATCTGCGCTAACACGGAGAACAGAAATTACCCAACAGGTGGCCGAAGATGTCCGGCCTTCAAACAAGCGAGTGCTCTTAAGTCTCAGTGGAGGTAATTCAAATAAACCTCAACCACTGTGATACAGCACAACTATTGCTGCAACAAACTTTGGCGCAAACTTGTCTTTGACGTCCTTGTAAAGCGCTTCCCTAATCTTAGCGCAGTTGAAATGGAAATTTGCTTTGCAAAATCCACCGCAAAGAACTTCCGCATTGCTTATGTTTAATGCGCAACTGTTGCAAGCTTCCATATTGCAAAATAGCAAATCGTAGCGTTGAAAATGTCAGTACAAACAACGGTTGATTGGAGATTTTAATAGGAATTGAAACCAGGTGTGGAAATGCTCTAAGCGTCACTCAACTGTTAAACCCTAGGACAGGACCTGCCAGCTCAGAAAGAGTTGCCCTCTTATAAATTTATGTTTGCTATGATACGGGGGTCGCTCTCAGTGATTCAGGTATGTTGGCACAGTAATCCCATTGAAAAAAATATAATTAAAAAAAACAAAATCTGTCGATTTTTGTTATGCTTGTTAATATTCAATATAGTAAACGTTTGAAAATTGTCAATAATTTAAATGGCGAAGTCCAAGAGTTTAAGGCAAAACTGCCTTAGAGGGAAGAAAAGGTTGGTATCAAAAATTCAATAAAATAATACACGTTACTTTTGAATCTTCTAAAGCTTAGTTTTAGTCTTTACTTTTCCAGAAAGTATCTTTTTTAGGAAGAGCGATCCGAAAACCCAACAATTTATCAGTTTATAGTATGAGCAAACTTGTGATTTTCATAACTCACGGTATTAATGAATTTTTTATTGCTAGCTTTAGGGAATTAATGTGGATGTACTTTAAGGATTAAAAAAAAAGGCGCAACAATAAAATTAATAATCTTTATATTTTTTAAACAGATAAGATTCCATCCACTAGAATATTGAGCAAATTACCTCTTAAGTTTGGTAACTTGCTCTCTCAAACGAAATGTTTCACCTCGTAGACTAGACTGTGACGTAGTATCTCCTCCCAGGATAGATACCTGTTCAATGTTTTCAACAATTGCAAATTCCGGAAATCCTCCATTTGATGCAGCATAACCTTTTCCACTATTTTCACCACCAGAAATGTTCTCAACCACCTCCATTTCCGGCCACTCTTCATCTGGCGGATTGACGGCAATTGGAATATTTCAAGTTCCATTGGCATTTCTTTTGCCTTTCGGGAAATGAAGCTACATCAAACTAAACGTTAATTTATGAGGTTTCATTGAATTTCATTGATGCGTATGCTGCAAATTCCGCTGTGGGGAGAAAGCTTGAGCAAGAAAATGTCTTCCTCGCTGGCGTTCCCAATGCAGGCCTTAACCCACTCTCGGCGAACGATTGGATCTCTCGGGAACCGATGAAAATGAAGACCCGGATGTAACACGTCACTGCGACCACAATTTGTCACTTTGCACTTCATTTCAAACTGATTAAAATAAACCACTGCAAAAGTGGACTTTTACTTCCGCATTTGTTCTAGTTGTCACAAACGAAAAAAGTGAAAAAGCAGTGACTACTAGCAACACGACCTGCCTGCTTGTAACATAACTCGACGGTGGCGGTGCGGTTGTCACAGCGACCATTAAAAAACGGTCTTTTTTTTACAGGTAAATGATGATGATTTGGAACAAACAGATGGCCTCTTCTAGACTACGACTTCCACAAAGAGCACCTAAAAGGACGAATGTCCAGCAAACATAGTCGAAAACAAGATCACAGAGCTTGTACAATCTTCTCCTTAAAAAGTCAAACCGAGGCATTCTGATGGACGACGAAACGTGCATTAAATTGGACACCAGTACGCTTCCAGGCCCCCAATTCTATAATGCTGTGCAGATCAAGGATGAGCCTGATGACATACGATACATTCGAACCGAAAAGATCGGAAAGAAAGTGTTGGTATGGAAGGTGGGTTGCTCTTGTGGAATGAAGAGTTCTTCGTATTTCACAACGGGCACAATCATCTTCTTTCTTTTTTCTTAGCATTTCATGCTTATTGTTTTCACGATTCACTTATTGCTTGCTCTCAACTTAGTGTTCTAAATGCACTTCCACAGTTATTAATTGGGACCTTTGATGCCAGGTACAATTTTTGTATTAATATGGTTGTGTGTCAAGTACAATCATACCCTACATGCCCAGGGAGTCGAGAAATTTTCCATATCGAAAAATTCCTAGACTAGACCGGGAATCGAACCCAGCCACCTCCTGCAAGGTGTTGTTTTGACTGGGCTAAGGGAGGTCTCACGAGCACAATCAACGGTGAGAATTACAGCAAGGAGTACATTAAAAAACTAATTCTGCGTATCTACCGCAATCATACTGTTCCCTCATTGTTTTGGTTGTTCACAAAATATAAATTGTTCTCAAGCTGTTTTGCACCAAAAATTGTCTTCAAAAAACGTCAAATGTCTTAAAATCTGACATCACTACTTTGCTCTACATTTTGTTCATAAACAAGCTATAAACAAAAAAGGTTTCCACTACCAACAGTCTGGAATTTCTGAGGCGAAAATCTGGTCACGTCTTCCTTCGGAAGAAAAGTAAAGTCGTTGGTCCCGGCTCATATTGATGAGTCGTTAGGTAGTTTCTAGGTGGTGGAGTCGTCTTCCTGGCGTCGGTGATTGTCACCATGTGAGGAAATAGGCCGACGGAAAATTAAAAAAAAAACCAACTCTCTGGTAATCGGAAACATGAACAAAATATATAAGCCGTTTTAGTTTGACATACGTATTTCTTTTATATAAACCCCTCAATTCCTACATTTCAAATTGTATTATGTGCTTGACAATATTCGAACCCTTCTAATAAGAACAAACAAATCTCCTTTTCTTACAGGTAATTTCCAACGACTCCTCATCAATTTGTGAAAGCACCCGTGAGTATCAAAATATAACGGGAAGATGTTCCTATATTATTCTCATCATTTCGCAAATCATCCTATTTGAAATCAAAGGATAGAAGATCAGGGGGTTTGAAATGTTTGTATTAGTTATTGAACAAAAGCCACCAAAAGAAAGAAATCTATGTACTCCTTGATGTAAGGATTCAGTGAAGGATAAATATAGGAACAATGAGAAAGATGGGTCATTAGGCCGAATTATATAAGAATCGCAATGATGTATCCCATGCAACACACAAGTTTTATAACGGTTGAAAATAGTTTTATATGACTAGATTGGGTTATAAAGAAGCTTGTTCAACATAAAATCACGAAGATGTGTTACTCGGGATGATGTATGATACTATATAGGCTACCACCGATGGTAGCACGGATGCTAAGTCCGATAGCAATAAGCTGTACTGTTTGTTAGACTTGATTAAGCTTTAATATCCATTGATTGTCCTCATCATGCCATTGTATTGGATGGATAGGTAACATCACTTATACCTATCCACGAGGATATGAAGAATCTCCTGCCAACAACAAGATTGAACAATTGACCAAAACAAGCTATCTAACATGAAGATGCACCTACGGGCGGGGAGAAGAGCCCGCCCTCTTTTCATAAACTGTTAGCAATGGAGAGTTGGCATTCCCTCTCTCCTCATCCAGAGTGCCTCAATCGGGTGCCCTGATGGTCCCTCCCATGTCCTTTTATTAGCATTAAATGTTTATATAATAATGTTCATATTTTTTTATAAGGGAAAAGTACAAGGACATCCGTGTCTACTAGATATGTTCTTCAATTTGGTGATCCTGTAATAACAATCATTTTATTTATTGCTTCATGAATAGTCCAGGTTCAGTCTATAAAGACGTAATATATATGAAATATATAAGAATTTATAAATATCTAAATCTAAAATACATGTACATGTATAGGTATAACAAATGAAATGCTACATCCTGAAAATTTAATATGAATATAAATTGTATAAGGACTGTATCAAAAATTATGGGTACAGAGAAAAACTGGATATTTTGAGCTTGAATTTCTTTTTCGGAGACTAAATTACAAAATTTATGTTTCTTAGTTCTTAGTTATGATCAAATAACAGTAATATTTATCTAGTTATCCGTTGACTTCACCAGGTCACGCACTTTCTTCTTAATGATCCTCATTAGGTTTTGAACAACTGTTCCATCGGTGCTTCTGCTCACATTTACCCAATCCTTTTTGAACTTGTCGACATCACCGGCTTCTGTACCTTTCTTCCGAAGTTTTGCTTTCATCACCGAGTTTTGACTTTTCAATGGGCGGACAATTTAGAGGATTCATCGCTTTCTCTTCAAACTCGACTGCACGTTTCTTTTTTGCTCAAAACCCCATCGTACAACTTACGTGCTCGGGTTTTCACGGAAGTCACTTGTAATTGGCTACGTTTGGAACATTTGTGCTTCTTGTAGGTCTTGAGAGCTACGTGCCTTAGCGCGCTGAACTATTCCAATAGATGTTCCACATATTTTTGCACAACTCCTGTTTTCGTAGAAACTGCTCACCAATGTTTTTTTCCAACATGGTTTAGATGGATCAGGTCTACGACCACGACCAGGTAGACCCAGCGACGTATTATGTGTCCCGAATAGCTCATTCATTTGTTTGCTATGCCGAGAACACACGTACCACGAACAGCTGGCAAATTAAGTCATAGTATTTTTCGCAAGGCAGCTTCAATGTGTACCCATAAAAACGATGATATAATGAAATTGATCACTTGGCAGCCTAGCAAAATAGCAAAGAAAATTTGAGCTAACAATAAAGTGAAATAAATTTAATTTAAATATGAAATATGCCAAAAACGGAAAGTTGATGAATCTACAAAAAATAAAAACCATCCGATAACTCTTGCTTGCTACTGGACCCATAAATATTTATTTATGTCTTTAAATTAAGAAATTAATGATTACAGTGTGTCTCACAATAGGTGTCACCTTTTTTCAGTCTTGGTTTATTTCAGCTGGGTAATTTTAACAGCGGAATTAATTATACCCGTTTTGAGTGTATTCTTTTGACAGCTTATCCCTGAAAATAACTAAGCGATTCCGTTTGTTTATATTTATCAGCTACCGTGGAAGTCATATGGAAGCAAGTTTTAAACTTACATTTACAAAAGCTTAGACCGTGTCAGATATTCAATAGCATTAAGCAGTTCGGAGTGAGTAAGCGTTTTGTTTTTCGTACCTTGAAACGGTTTAAAGAAACTGGAAATGTCCATATTGAACACAAAGGAGGTGCCAGGCGAACTGCCAGAACGAAGAAAATGATCAAATGTGTGAGGGAGCGAATAAGATGTAATCTGGCCGTATCTGGCAGTAAATCTGGCAGCAAACAATTTCAAATGTCCCCTACTTCAATGAACAGGCTCCTCAGACATGATCTGGAATGCAAGCCGTACAAGAAACAACAGGTTCACGGGTTGACGGAGCGTCAAAAGCAAGCCAGGGTCCAAAGAAGCAACGATCTTTGCAACGGTTCGGCACGGTGACTGCGAGATTTTATTTTCGGATGAAAAGCTCTTCCTCCTTCAGGACAGTCATAGTCAACAAAATGATCGAGTGTATGGCAAAAGTCTTGCCAATATTCTAAGAGATAAACTAGCTGTAGAACGTTATCAGAATGTATCGAAAATCATGGTCTGGGGCGCCGTTTCACGAAAAAGAAAAGTTCCTCTTCTTCTCATAGAACCTAACGTAAAAATTAACACTAAATATTACATCGAGCAGGTTTTGAAGAACCATCTGCTTCCTCATGCTTCAGCGCTGCATGGGAATATACCATATTGTTTCCAACAAGGCTCAGCTCCATCTCACAAGGCAAAGAAGACACAAGCGTGGTACGATTTCATCACAAGCGAAGAATGGCCTGCATCTTCACCGGATCTCAACCCACTTGACTACTTTGTTTGAGGTTATATGCTACAACATATAGGCCCAACGAAAGGGCTTACTTTAGATCGATTCAAAAAACATTTTGTAGATATTTGGGATCAAATTCCTCAGGAAATCGTGCGTACCAGCTGCGATGGGTTTACATCGCGTTTGCGGAAAGTTATCAAGGAAAAGGGCGAGAGATTCAAACTGAATTAATATGGTTTATTTCTATAACATGTATCTTTCAAATGAAAAATAAATGCTATGATTTGGTTGATTTGTTTTGCTGTATCCCATTTTGTTTGAGTGACACCTATTGGGGAACACCCTGTATAAACAATGCTAGTATTTGAATTATTATACATTTTTGATTAGAAAGGAAAATGCTTTTTTGAGTTGAATTTGTCGTACATGATCCTTTCCTAAAAATAAACGTAAAAAACCATCCTACCAATTCAATAACATAGCTTAGGTTAGTTGTGCTAAATGCAAAGCAGAAAATGTCATATAAAATAGCATATAAAATAGCATATAAAATAGCATATAAAGTAGAATAAAGGGGTGTTAAAACAAAACTGACAATATAGAAATACTATTTGTGATAACATGTCTACAGATTGTGGTCCGGCTGCAATTGTAGATGGACTTGCGTATCCTGAAAGCTTACACAATGTAACATAGCCACAAGAAAAAAAATTAAAATTATTATACAATTCTTGCGAATTCTATGGATGACCTGGAATTGTATATCGTATAAAGAATAGTATACCTAAAATTTAGATGTGCTGCTTCGTTTCCTTGCATCGCAATTATCATTTGTAGTGAATCTCATAGGTACTACAGCGATTTTTATTAATGAAATGAACCAGTTAAATTCCATATGATACTACCGTAATTATCCAAAAAAAGTGATTAGATAAATACAGTGGAATAAAAAATTGATGTGTTATCACCACAATGGAAATGACTCTTAGCTTCGGGTCTTAACAAAGAATCCCTACTAGTCCCTTGCGGCACGTCAAGCCGGCCAGTTCAGCGCAAGGGTATAATTTCCTAAGAATCGCAATGTGGAGAATTTCAAAAGAGGAAAATACTTCAACGAATAATACTCAAAGAGGCATAGAAGCTGATTGATAGTTTTGAAATTAAAATGAACTTGTCATGATTCAAAAATATGAAGAATTTCTCATGAAAGCTCACTAGTTTCTTGTCACAAAGATCCCAAGAAATATTAAATTCAATATTCAACAGGACAACCTAGCAAAAGTAATTGCAATAGAAGGTATTGAAATACTTGAAATTAGAAAAAACTCCGCATGATAGTAAGAAGGTAAAACATATTGCATTCCGCTCCTGAAAATTAAAAAAAAAAAACAAAATACTGTCTTTGACCATGCATGCTAACAGGTTGTGAGATTTAAAATAAAATAAAACTGATTTTGATTGAAAGAAGAAAAAATCTCTCGAAAAAATTTATTGGTTTCATATACAGTGAAATTTACAGAAAATAGATTCAATCTTCCATTGAAAGTTCATGTCGCAAAGATTTCAGGAGATGTTAGGAGATCGAAGTAAGCTTTAAAGTACGTTCACACTACGGCCTATATTACGTGATAAATATTTAGGTGCCGCCCCACGGCACTTCAAATCTATGTTATAGTTCACTAAAATAAACTATATGTCATAGTTCTATCAGTTTCGTGAAACGGTTTTGCAAAAATATGAGCTATGAAGTAATAGTAGCTATGTAGTAGAAGTCTTTGACGCAGCGCTATCACATAACTTATTTCGGTGTTCACACGATTGAATTTCTTTATGTTCGCTTATATTCAGTTCTGAGCATTTAAAATATAAATTCCGGAAGTAATCATGAGCACATTTGGTTGTTATGGACAGAGAATGAAAAAAATGTTGCAGTTTCGCAATGTCGAGAGAAGCGCCATCTCATCATATTATGAATTTTTACGCTTCAAATTGCGTACTGAGGGCTTTGGTTTCGAAAAACACGGTTTTTCAAGGGTCAAAATCGAAGGTTGAACAACGAAAATGGTAGAATCTTCCTTGAGTGCCCCCTCAACGTTATCATCCTGAAAATGAGACGAATCATTCTGGAGAGAAAATACATTCATGGAAAATTTGGCATGGTTGTATCGCAGTTATAGATCTAGCAAGAAACTTTAAGATAAACAATAGAATAAGGCACAACACCAGAAATAGCCTATATTTGTTTTCTATTTTTTTTTTTCAACTACGAAGCCAACACTAGGTTAGGTGAATCCGCAACATTCGTATAATTCGGAACATTCGAAAACCTATAGGTTTTGGCTGAATAATTTTTTCTACAAATTTCAAACAATTTTCGTATCGTTTTGTGGTTTTCGAAAGACCAGTATTACTTCAATTTTCGTTCGGAGACCTCCAGAGCAATTGGTTTGAAAAAGACAGTTTTCCCATGTAAAATTTTTTTTCTTTTTTAAAAAAAACAAGGGGAAAAAAATTGGTTTCCGGGTTTTTTTGGGATTTGTGCTTTTTGTTTTAAAACCAGGAGGAAACAAAAAAATTTTTGGGGAGGGGGTTTTTTTTTTTTGTTTCTTCTTTTGTAAGGGGCAACCCAGGAAAAAAATAATATATATAGTGTGGAGTGTTGGGTTTGCGTTGGGTAAAAAAAAAAAAAAAACAACTAAAAAAAAAAAAAAAAAAAAAAAAAAAAAAAATTTTATCACCCTAATACTTATGCATACTATAATTGTTATTTTTGTATTCTCCATACGTGGAGTAACGATTATGATGATGTAGAAGGAAATGTTCTCTCATCACCATGAGGCCCCAAGAGTGGACAGTAATTTTGCTAGAACAAAAGATATGAAGTGAAAGTGTTGATAGTTCCGGTAGTGTACAGTAGGCTGAGAAAAATTGAATAGAAGTATTTGAAATTGAGCGAAGGGCATGTGGAATAGTACTCGAACCAAGCACACATTCTTTTACCATACTACCCACGTGCTGGGTAGGCAAAGGGGGGATATCCCCTTGACTGGCAAAATAAGGCACGCCTGATCGTGCTCATGCACTACAATGGCTTGTGATGGGTACAGCGATTGTTTGTACACACTCTGCCTTGTTGCCTACATGGGCGAGAGAACTATCTCCCGATTGGGTTTATTTTTAGAATACAACGTCTAATTTTTACTCAATTTTCTCTCGAATTAAAGACATCGGAGAGAAAGACCATAAAGTGTTGTGATACCAATCCCTACCAGTATGGTTTAATGGGTCCCCCCATTATAGGTTTTACATACTATAATTGTTATGTTTGTATTCTCCATACGTGGAGAAACGATTATGATGATGTAGAAGGAACTTTTCTCTCATCACCTTGAGGCCACATTATATTTTATAAATAAATAATTAAAAAAAATTATTTTTGTTATTGTTTTTGGGTTTTCCTCGTGGATGGAGCTACGATGAGGAATAATTCGTTGAAGATATTGCATGCCACCATGAAACGAAACCAGTTACTGGTACGTTTCTTAACGCAAAAATCTCCACCAAGACACTCCTCGATCACTCACGTCCATGCAACCGTTGATGATAGGAAGGATATATAACTAGTATAAAACATGAATATGCCAAAATTATGGCATACACTATAAATTTGTATGTGAAACCTAACTATATTTGATCATTGATGGAACGAGTTTACTTGGGCTTTTTTTGCATGGTCCACACCGGAAAAAAAACTGAAGTACCCAGGTCATTTTATGCCGTGGACTGGAGCGTGGTCCAAGGCATAAAATGAAAACAGTTCAAATTTTGTCCACGTCTTTTTTTTAAAATAATGTTGAAATTTTTATGTAGGCACATGAATTTTTCAAAAAATACGGATGATTAAAATAATTATATTCAAAAAGAACGTTTGTAAAATATCTTATCACAACTTGAAACCAAAAACAAAATCAATATGATAAGAGAAATGTCGAATTTTCAGTCACATATATTCATAATTGACAGAGTTACAGAAGAATGAACGTGATGTTTCTTGGGAGCAGAAACTTACCTACACAGATAAAAAGAAATATTGAATTTTCTGCGATATCTAATGCACAAAAAGGGAATGCTGGATTTGGCAGAAAATTATGGGATATTTATTTTAGCCTGATAACGCCTTAATCTAGCCTGTTGTATTAAAGAATGCAAACATTGTTGTATGGCGCATGAAAGATTGCAAATAATTTCGTTGCTTACGCCTCCTTTGGCTTGGAATTAAACGAGGGAAAATGTTACGCGCTTGTTAAAATTCATTATTTTTTTCTGTGTACCTCGTTTTTGCTACTGAGTGTATTATACATCACCCTTTTACAATGATCTAAATAGTTGCAGATGAAGATGATGGCATATATTGATCCAATATCTGACGCAAACAATTTTTAAAATGACCCGGATTCTCTTGGATCATCTGTTGACTAATAAGAGCCACTGACGAGTTGAAATATGAAATATCACCATTTTATTCGAGATTTTAACTGGAAAAACTCAAGTCAGATGGAATTATTTTGGTTAAACATTCGATACAAACGATTATGCGAATGTTTCGGATTCACCTAAGGACCACAATGGGACTGATCAAAGTCTTTGGTCATCTGATATATCAAATAACATTATTTTATTAAGATGCTAACTGTTGCAAATTAAAAAAAAAATTAGAAACACTTAGAAATTTTGAATTTTACACGAGACGTGATTCATGTTTGTAAAAAGTCGGGGAACCTAAAGAAAGATTTCGTGTAAAATTATGTCTCCTGAAACTGACACACACGCAACTCGACCAAAGATGTGTTTGATTGAATTTATTTTCTCATCTATTTCAACCCATTCATATGTGTAAAGGACGCTTGCATGTGTCGGTCTCAGGGGACAGAAATTTACATGACATGTTGGTAGTGTGTAGATCAAATATTCAATGCAAACAATTTAACTTCTGTTTCGGATTCTTATTAGGGCTATCTGTTGACCACTCAGAGTCACTGACCAAAAACAAACCATTTTACAAAAGTCTAAATAATTACAGTTAAAAACTAAGGTATACATTGGATACATATTGAGCACAGTCCGTTATATAGTATGAATGTTCTGAATTCACCTAAGGTACCCCGAATTCACCTAAGAAACCCATGGAATCGCTTAGATTTCTTCACTAGCTGATATATCAAATAACATTACTATATTAACATTCAATTAGTTTGCTGATCAAAATCGAGGCATACTTCGATCAAATATTCGAGGCAAACATTGTTACAGTTATTCTGGCTTCTCCTAATTACCATCCGGTGATAACTCATAGTCACTGACCTGCGAAAATATCCAAAATCATAATTTAAGACCCAGATAGTTGCCATTGATAATCAAGGCACTTGATCGAATATTGGACGCAAACAAGTTTACGGATATTCCGGATTCTCCTATGAACTCTTCATTGTCCTCTCAGGGTCATTGACCAGATAGAATATCAAAAATACCCATTTTACAAAGACTCAGATAGTTGCAGATGGAAATCAAGGCATACTTTGCTCAGATATTCAACACACCCGAATTTACGGATATCCTGGATCTCCCAGCGGACCATCTGGAGAACATCATTTGGAATAATATTATAGGTAGCTGTTGTTAAAAATATAATAAGTTCTATTCATATACCCTATTGCTGTGGTTTAGCAGCATCACCTCATTCTAGACGACTGGTTTCTGTGCCCCGCCGGATGCTCTTACGGAACCCTTCGACCTACCTTATTTCAATTGTGTACGAATATCGTAAAAAATATAGCACGGACCTTTCTCAAGCGATCGGCATTCGTTGGGTCCCACAATACCGGATGCTACTCTCACAGCTCAATCAAGCGGAATTTATTTTCCTGGTTCATTTTTGCTTTAAAAAAATCGCGAAAACCCAAATTAGCATAAAATTAAAACAAGCTGTCAAAAAGCTTCGACCAACAGACAATGAATTTAGCGCCAACAATAGATTAGGGCAAATCTGCTTTTATAAACAATGACTTTCGTAGTCATTTTCTCTTAGCCAAAGGTCACAAATACAAATTAAGCACTCTTTAAGGAAGCGGTGCTTTATCTCTATCCGCTGATATATTCAATTTGAAGGAATTGTATTCAACTTCCTATAAATTATCAGACATAGTGTTTGTTTACAAAAGCAGATTCGCACTAATCAAATGTTGGCGCTGAATTATTCCGCCCGGATGGAATAGTTCATAGCCTACTACTATACCATAGAAAATAGCACTAGACTGTACACACGACAACGGCTACGGTTCTATATCATAGCGTCAAACAATCGCTTGCAAGTCATAACTATGAGCTATCACTACATAATTTAGGTGTTCCTTTGAGCTATGACATAGTTTTCTAGCATATAGTTCACTACATACTAGAAATAGCCGCCGTTTGGTGGCACCTTTATATTCCATGCATTTGATCCGACAACCTATAGAAAAAATAGTACTTGATATAGCTCATATCATCTCATATACTTGATATAATTCTAAAACAGTGATTGGCAACCCAATTGCGGTAGAGCTGGTCGATTTCATTCAATCTCAAATGTCACTAATTGGATCAAAATAGAACACAATTTTCCAATTGAAATATGTCCACAATCGTGTTATGAAGGAAATTTTAAAAAAATCAATTGGTTTATGCAAGTTCATCGAATGAAACAAACTACAGCGAAATTATTATTCGTCATCCGTATTGCGGATTTTGCACTCAATTAGATCCTCGGCAGAAAATTAGTGTCTGATCAAAAGATGTTCACACCATTTTCATCATAGTTTTTTATTTTGCAGGTATATTTTTTTATGAGTGGGTTCATATTTTAAAGTGCTATGTATATCGAATATTCAATTTGTCTCTAGTATTTTCCCTTGGTAAATTAAAAGTGAACAAATTTTTTCGATCAAATATTTTCGCGACAGTCTAAATACCAAAGCAAAAGGCAAACTTCAACCGAATGATTCCTCACCCATGTTAGTTTTAATTTTCATCGACTAATCGACATCGAGAAAGAATTAAGGAAATTGTTCGATGTTATCAACGTTGAACTTAATTTCCTTATAGAAAAAAAAAAGCGGAAATCATGGGGGATCGTTTTTTTTCAGTTTTCATCATCGTCACTTTTACGAACTATATCAAGTCAGTGTAGTATGAACACCGTCACTTGATATCAATATCAACTCGCTATATCACGTAATCGTAGTTTGAACGTACCATTAGTCGCATGAAGATGTATTTTTCTAGCCATCAATTATTTTTTTAACGGTTTCCGCAATACAATTCAAATAGTGAAACTTTGAAAAATAAGACTAAACTGGTTTTTTGAAGCACCCTTAGCCCGGCAACCCTTCGACGGACATTACTTGTGCTGCGGGTGCTAGCTCGCGAGTTGCGTCTTCTTCCGCCAGTACCGACTGCTGGAAATCGCCTAAATATTCAACGGAAAATCTATATCACATGAGCGATGAAATTGTGAGCAGTTCCGATTCGTACAAACGATCGTATATGAAAATAATGATCGTTGTGTTGTTTGTAGAGAAGATTTGGCGTCAGTACAAGGAATAGTTTCGGAATCGAAAACAGTTGATCCTTGCGCTGCCAAACAAGTGTGATGTGCAGCTTTTTGTTTGCACTTCTCTATTGTTTCTCTATTGAACGCACTATACTATAAAAGCTTTGGATAATAACTCAGATCCTACCATTATAAATATGCTATATACTGCATCAAAATAACAATTTTCTTTTATATTCAACTTTGGATAACTCGAAACGTGTGGTACGGTCCTGTATGTCCTCCCCTGTAGATTATCTGAATAAGTTCCTATGAAATTCGGAAATCATAGAGAGTATGAAGACATCCCAAGTAACAATCCTACTGCCTTTTAGAATTTGTTTATATTTATACGGGTTTTATTATTGCAATAGACATGCTATTTTGTTTAAAAGCAGCTTTCAATAGATATATAGATAATTATTTTACTTTAGGCTATTTTGATAACCTTTTCTAACAGGAAAGTGAAATCCAAAGCAGTCTAGCGTTTCAAAAATAATTGAGGAAGAACTTTATCCCCTCATAAAACCGTTAGGTAATTCAATAATAAAGCTCCTTCATATTTGTTTATCAGAGTCAAGATAAAATATTTCATAAGCACGCTTTATCTTTACAAAAACCTTCATTAAGCCATTTGGATTCTGACGAGAGTATAAAGCATATACTGTAGCATTTTTTACTACATAAAGTTTATGATAAGATGCTATACCAATGTTGTCATAATGAAATAAAACAAAGATGGATTCACATAGTAACAAACTAAGAAAAGTGAAAAAAATGGCACGTTTAACCGAAATATTAAGCAAAACTTCTTGTCTATTCTGAATAGTAATTTGCCAACTATCCATCAATTAAGGTCGTTGAAAAAACTTCAACATCAGTCAGTCTCCCATCCAGATGGAATTATCTTGCGGCATAGCTTCCCCGCATTCTTTCGTATACACTTTCTACCTGCGGGCTAACTTTTGATGTAGCTTGATTTTGTCTCAAAATTATTTTCATAAATGCCATTTCAAAACATCGTTTTTTTATAGATGCTTTCATGAAATGAAAACAGCATTTTCAATAATGGCTCATTAAAAATCAATGTTAATTCCGCTGACATTTTCATTTCAATCTACATGCATGTATTTTCCATGTATCATGATATATGTAAAAACGTATTTAATAAGAGTAATTGAGCAAAAAATGTATCTTCAACGAAAAATTACACTTATTCTAAATATATTTTTTTAGAACGTACAATATATTTCAGAGGCGCACCTAGCTTTTCAGCTCTTTTCAAGAACTTTACACAATGAATTTAATTTGGCACTTAAAATTTGAGCATTAATTAAGCTGAGATAAATATTTCACTTGCCGGCGTCGGTGGTGTAGTGGTAAGCGTGACTGCTACTTGGCACCCCAGTGGGTCTGGGTTCAATCCCAGTCGACGTCGGTGGTATTTCTAAGGCGAAAAAATCTGGTCACGTCTTCCTTCGGAAGGGAAGTAAAGCCGTTGGTCCCGGTTCATATTCATGAGTCGTTAGGTAGGGTCCAGGTGGTGGAGTCGTCTTCCTGGCGTCGGTGATTGTCACCATGTGAGGAAATAGGCCGACGTAAAATAAAGATTAAAAAAAAAATATATATTTCACTTTGAGAATACTGACGTATTATTTAACATGGGTAATTTTTTTTCTTCAATTAGAGTTATTTTTGACGCAATACATTTGTTGAGAGTGAATGAAATTTATGAATACGATTCTAATATGAATAAAACTGTTTCGAGTGGTTTTGGCAAGCTTCTAGTGGAAGTGGAACGAAAGAGACATTTATAAATGTCAAATTGCTTTTATTGTAGTTTACCTTTGGTTTTCAAACTGTTTTTAATTCGGTCATAATAAAACCTTTTTGTTTTAATCCGATCTAGAACTGCCTCTAAAATAAACCCTTCAGAACCTCTACCAGGGTGGGCCAACTAGGCACATTTGAGTCTTCATGAGGTTTTGAGGGAAGCAATCAAAGGAAATATGCCTTGACCAGGGTTTTATGGATGTTGTTTTATAACACCCTTGTAGGAATTCATAAAACTTAAAATGTTACTTGGGATAGCATGACTCGCAATATATATATATATTTTTTTCTTTTTCTTGATTTGCAATTTCTTTCTTTTCAGTCTTTTGAGGGAAAAATAGATAAATGTTTCGGCGTCAGCTTAATGAATTTTTTTTTTAATTTTATATAAAATCTAAATAAAGTCCATACAACATTAACAAAGGTGAATTTATAAATTGACTTCATGCCTCAGCTTAAACTTATTTATTTGGCAATACAAGAGGGAGGGGTATTCGATAATGCTCTGTTAAATCAACAAAAATCCGTCAATTTGTTCACCGAAGCACCTTCGAGCAAGCAGCCTAGCGATCAACATTCGTTTTACAAATGTGTTAATAATTCGCCCTAAACCATTACGATGGGCGTGAAATTGGCTGCCGACAAGTGCTTCGAAATTTTAGCATTCCGTGTTCAACATGATGTCAATGATTCGGTAGACTGTCTCGGATAAATTTCAATCATTGTCAAAGCATTTTTCTCTCTTTGATTGCCACTTGTTTCACAAAACACCTACTCTGCTGTGACACCAGTAATTCAATTTTATTACCACAGTCGTAAAAATCCACAAATTTCCAAACTGTTTGTAGCCCCGCTCGTCTCATGGTTTGTCGCAATCGTAAATAACGGTAAGTTTATATTTCGCGCTTTGGAGAATGACAATACCGAAACGGTTGACGGTTGTCGTGCAGCTCACCAGAGATCACACATAAATTTTCCTCAGCGATTGTCATATCGAATAGAAAAATAAGAAAATTCAACTTTCCTAGCGGGGGAAGAAATTCCTGCGCTATGCTCGGGGCAATGTTTTCGTTTTGGATCTTTAGACTCAAAAAGATTCATCGTTCAACGGTTGACGAGCAGGTGTGCGCAGGGTGGGGACCGGAGGGATTGTTTTGTTTAGGGACTTCAACTTTTGAAATTTATTTGCGATGCAGGGCATATATTCCAGTCTACCGCGCGGGCAGGGGTAGAGGATGTGTGTCCGCGGCAAGAACCTCGCTCTCCTAGAGCAATGTTTTATTTTTCGAATAAAAACGTAGAACTGTTTGACATAACGCACATGACATCGTGCGATGCCGCGTGGTCTCTGCAAGCTGAACGGGAATTTTGTAGATAGTGAGACTTGATCGTAGTAAATGGTCACAAATAGTAGAACGTTGATGGTTTTGACGCCACTTTTCACCGTTGAGGGTTGTATCCCACTATCCTTACCTCCAAAATAACACCACCAGCATAGAGGCAACAATGTCTACGCAGCGGATAAGTTATTGCTCGATTATTATTTCTAATCGTCTTTCTTTAGATGAACACTAATTATGCCCGGGGGGACAATACGGAGCTTGAACTCACGGCAGCGCTTCTGTTTTAGTAGGACCTCAACAAAACCGAGCCAGGAACGATAGCCATTCTAAAATTTTAATTTCTCTGAGCGCCAAATGCCAGAGCAACCATATTCCAATAACTCTTAGAGTGCGACACTCTATGCCATGTTGCCGGGTGCCTGGCTGCTGTGTACGAATGCGCCACGCACTCGACTCCATTCCGCTGAAATATGAGTGTTAGCCAGGGCCAGGAATTTCCCAAACAACCAATTCTTCTCAATACCGGTGCCGACGGTGGAAATGTGTACCGTGGTGACGATGGAACATAAATCTGAACAGCGTAAGCTGCTTAATCAATCATCGCGATCCGGCGATTTTCACCCCTGGACCATTCCTGCTCTCGGAATTGTCGATAATTTCTTAATTTGATTCAGACCAAATATCGAGAACTGTGCTGGCAGTCTGATGTAATTAATCTTGTGGCTTTCGCTGGTGGAGCTCGTTCGAGATGGGTCGATGAAAAATTTACGATGCGAAAAGTGGGTTCTACATCAGCACCTTCGTGAGATTCAGGATCGGAGATGTGGAATGGCAATAGAGAAATTACTGTAATAACTATAAAGGGAAGCAGTTTTCGAGTGGATGTGTGTATGCCAATCAAATTATGATTATTGGAACTCAAGGGGTAAAAGATGGAACGGTCAAAACTTGGTCGACTCAAATATGGCGTAATTTTTTTAATCGGGCATTTAAAAAACTTCAACACCCCTCATTTTGTAGGTTTATGCGTAAGGAATGTTGACTTTATTTTGTTTTTGCTATTTTTTATTTAGTTGTCAAAATGGCGCCGAAGCAAGAAGACCAGCGTATCAAAATATTGCACGCGCATAATCAAAATCCAAATTAATTGGCAAAATCACTTAATATTTCCAAATCAACCGTGAAGAATATTATAAAAATGTTCTTATCAGCCAGGATCAGGAGGAAACCGAAACCAGGAAGCCGCAGTGACCGGAAGAATAGTGGCCAGTATTTGCAAACGAAATCCCAACCTTTCCATCAGAGATATCTGAAACAAATTGGGAAAGTTCCACACAAAAGTGCTACACAGAAAAAAATAATTAACTTTAACAACCGCGTAAAATTTCCCCTCGTTTGATTCTAAGCCAAAGAAGGCGTAAACAATGAAATTGTTTACAATCTTTCGTATACAACAATGTTTGCAATCTTTCATACAACAGGCTAGATTCAGGCTTAAATTTACATGAAATATCCCATTATTTTCTGCCAAACCTAGCATTCCCTTTATGTGCAGTAGATAACGTAGAAAATTCAATGTTTCTTTTTATCTGTGTAAGAGCAGAGAAACGAGCCGGATTGTCAACATATAAGGTTACAGTGACACTAAATCGAGATGCTATATGCCTGGTCACAATCATAAAGTGCTTTGTAGGTTGCCATTAACAATTATGAATATTTTCCCCACTTTTGAAACATCCCACATAAAGACTGTATTCGATGAAATTTGGACACACGCAGTTGTTCGTAACTTTCTAGCGTGTGGGTTAAAATTATTGAAATTTTAACTGAATGTATTTCATTGTGTTGTGTCAATTGTGTAATGAGTATCGTTATCCTAACATTTCGATCAGGGATGTTGCGAAAAAGGCGAAAGTTTCAGTTTGTTTTGTGCAGAAAACAATGAAACGTTCTGGATTACATGTGTACAAGGTCCAGAAAACACCGAACCGGAGCGATAAACAGAACTCGGTGGCCAAAACTCGTGCAAGAAAACTGTACAGGAAGTGGCACACAAAACCGTTCTGCATTGTGATGGACGATCAGACCTACATTAAAGCCGACACCAAACAAATGTCAGGACAGGAACACTACGTCGCCCCCTCTAAGTTGGCCGTTCCGGAGAGTGTACGGAAGAAGAAACTGTCGAAATTCGCCAAAAAAAATTCCTTGTCTGGCAAGCGATCTGCGGATGTGGCAAAATGAGTCAGCCCCTCATCACCTCTGGGACCGTCAACGGACAAATCTACAAGGACGAATGCCTCCAAAAACGACTTCTGCCCTTCTTGAGATCTCAAGATGGCCCGACACTGTTTTGGCCGGATTTGGCATCTTGCCACTATGCCCGGCCCGTCTTAGACTGGTACAAAGATAATAATGTAGTTTTTGTACCAAAAGACGTCAACCCTCCAAACACTCCGAAACTTCGTCCAATTGAAAAATTTTGGCAATCATGAAGGCAAAGCTCGTTAAAACTCCAAAACTGATAGAAAGTGAACTTGAACTAAAGAAGGTGTGGTTAAAAGTAAGTAAGCAAGTCGGTCCTATCATTGCCCAAAATTTGATGACAGGGGTCAAGGCAAAGGTGCGGGCATTTGGGTTGGGAGAAGAGGTTCAATAAACCAATGATGTCAAAACTTAACCATTTAGTAGTACTTTATTTCCAGAAAGTTTGAAAAGAATCGGGCTCAAGGAAAATTGTTGGTGACCTATTTTGTGTGTCCAAATTTCATCGAATACAGTCTTTATGAGTATTTGGTCCGAAAAACTGCCCAAAAGTATTGAAACGCCTTTTAACGCCTTTTATAGTGTGCGGAAAGAAGCATAAATGTTAAAGAGCGAGAGAGAGAAAGAAAGATAGAGAGAGATAGAGAGAAGAAGAAGAAGAAAAGAAAAGAAATTTCTGTTTTGATTTCGATTCCTCTTGCTCTACCTAAAAATGTTATCTATCAAACAATAACGCCAACTATGCCACATTACAAGCTACCTACAATTTCATCGTAGTTATCTGATGTCGTTGTGTCTGCGTCCTCAATAAAACTTGTTGCTTCTGTGACCAGCTGGCTTACAGTTACTGAGCACAATTGTAGCCTTTTCTGTTTTGATATTTTCCTCAAACAACTTATAAATGGATCAGAGCTCAGAAGCAATTTGTTGAAAACACCTTGATTGCAGTGGAGACTTGATGTTTTTCTAGCAAAATTGTGCTTGTACTTACAAAAGAGCTAGTTGCTAGCCTCGGATGCCTCTTCCGATAGTTACTCAATAGGGAATGTTGGGTAACTTCTGCACCATGTATCAGAATCTTGTGTAAGGGAGGTGCCATAACGTACCAGTTATAATGCTGCATATAAATCTCAGCCATTTCGAATACACAGGCTGAACATTTCTCCGGATCGACACTACATCCACTTGTTATTGCGATCAATATGATATTCAATCTTTGGATGAGATCCACGTTGATTCCAGTTAACTATGAGGCGTTTCCGGGATCACTTAAAAATCTCCTCGCCGTGTTTTCGTCATAATTATTTCACCTTTTGGGTTCGAAATATCCACTAGTAACGGGTGGCCACCTTATAAAGTGAATGACTTCAATACTTTTCTTTCAGAACAAGAATGCTTTCAGAGAAATATGAACTGACAGCGACTTTCATAACATGGCAATCTTGCCAACAAATATGTTGCAAAGCAAAGCGTATTAACCCTCGCTGAACGATACACATTTTGGTAGAAAGGGGACCAAACGACGGCACAGTACTCTAAAAAGGACATACCAAAGGGCAGTATAGTGCCTTCAGACAATAAACGTCTTTGAAGTTTTGTACGAAGCAGAAGATAAATCCTAGCTGTAATGAGGACTTGGAAACAACATAAGGTCTGTATCCGCAACAATCCGGACACCTCAAAACATGAATAAAACATAAATTTCACATTATATTTCCGTCGTAAATGTTTATTTCAGATTCATGGGATGTGTTTTAACAATTCGTGAAGACAAAACATAGTTATTCGGTATTTGCAAAAAAATTTTGAACTTTGCGCTTAACTCCGTCCATTAGGGTTTGTACAGACTCTTCAGAAATCGTAGAAGCCGTCTTTGTCCAAATTTGCTGGAAGTGTTTGATGTCTTTGATTCCTTGCTTCTTTCCAAAAAGCTTTCGCTTCATCAGAGCCCAATATCTCTCGATTGGTCGTACACGGCAATCCATTTTAACTCAGTTTTGAGTCGTTTTTGACTCAATTTCGTCAATAGTGGAGTCACTCAATTTTAAGTAAATAAAAAAAGAAATCACAAATCGACAAATCAAAAAAACCAAACCAAAAAAAAAAAAATGTTTCTGATTTGTCGACTTGTCAATCCCAGTTATATTTACTCAAATTTGAGTGACTCCACATTTGACGAAAGTGAGTCAAAAACGACTCAAAACTGAGTTAAAGTGGATGGCCGTGTAGCTCTGGGCAATTTGGCGGGTTTGAGGTTTTTGGTACAATGTTCACTTGATTTGCTTGGTACCACTCCATCACAGTTTTAGCATAGTGGCATGATACCAAATCGGGCCAGAACAAAGATTTTTCTTTGTGACTTTTGATGAAGGGTAGCAATCGCTTCTGCAGACACCCTTTCTGATAGATCTCCTTGTTGATTGTGCCTGTAGTGACGGAAGATTTACTCTTTTTGCCACACGTGCAAATTGCTTGCCACAAAAGGTATTTTTTGGGAAATTTCGATGCCTTCTTCGTTCTGAAATGCTCAGCGTAGCATTTCTGGCCATAGCAGAGTAAAAAGCCAGCCCTAGAAGCTGCTTGAAATCCTCCAGGACATAAGTTTCATCGTCCATATTAACGCATGAAAACTTCGTCAAATATTCACAGTACAAACGTCGAGCTCGTAATTTTGCTGCCAAGTTCTGTTTGTCGTTGCGATTTGGAACTGTTTTTACTTTATACAACTTAAGTCCCAAACGTTGTTTTGATTTTTGGACAAAACCAGGTGACATCCCTATTTTACGAGCCACCGTTCGAATGGAGGGATTTGGGTCTTTCGTTAATATCCTTTTCACCTTTCGGTCCATGAAAGGATCACCGCGTCCAATGTTTTTGTCACTTCTCGGTTTCCTCTCCACCATCAAACGTTCCGAAAATGATTTGAGCACATCGTGAACAGTTGATTTAGGCAAATCCAATGTTTTTGCAAGGTCCCGTATTGACAAGTCAGGATTTGCCGTACGCCCGTACAAAATTCGCTCGTGCACTTGTTTTTCTTTCGTCGCCATCTTGAACACTAAACATGAAATGTAAACATCAATCATAGTCTTTTTCATCATAGACTCTCAGATATACCACAGTGAAATTTTTCATTCCTACGTGCAATATTTCAAAAATTACAATGATTTGAAGGTGTTCGGATTAATGTGGATACAGACCTTAGGAAATATGGTTCTCGAATCAGTTCGGAGTCAACCTTTCTCCCCTGATCTTTGTTTGTTTTTTTTTTTTTGAGGGGTGTTCCTGGGGGGTTTTGGGTGGGGAATTTTCGCGGGTTTTTGGGGGCAAAAAAAATTTAGGGTTTTTTGAAAATTTTGAAGACTCTCTGGGGGCGGGGGCCGGGGGGGGGGAATTTTGGGGGCTGGGGGGGGAAAAAGGGGGGTTTTTTAGAGTTTTTATAATGTGGTGGGGTTGTCCACGTAGGATAATTTCAGGCGTCTGAGGACCAAGTTCACGTCGTTCATATATAGTATAACAGGAAAAGGAATGGACCAAGGTGTCTGCCTTGAGGAATGCCGGATGTTACTGGAAAGCTAGATGAGGCATAATCTTAAATCTTCACAGACATAGTTCTACCAGTCAGGTATGAGCGGAGTCAGTTCAACAAATAATCATGAACACCGATTTTGTCGTATTTGGAAATTGCAATCTGATGGTTCATTTCTTCGCAGCGGGAACAAGATCTGTGTATTTGGCGTCTACTTGATGACCGCGTTCCATTTCGCGGATAAAGAACGATGTAAATAGGGTAGGGTTGGTCACCGTGGAGCGCTTGGACACAGAACCGTGTTGGTTGGGAGAAATTGAATCATTGTAAAATTTTAATACTTCTGATAAATCTCGGGGTTGCAACCATTTGATTTTTGCAGTCAGCTAAGCTAAGCTAAGTTAATTGGACTGGATGTTCAAGATTTTGTCTACTGAAGATACAGAATATACAATGGGAAATATTCTTATAAATATTGGTACCACCTGTCTCTCCGCAGGCTGCTTTCTCAGTAGCTGTCATCTCGTAGGCATATGCCAAGGAAAAAAGGTTTTGTTTTATTCTCTAAACAATTCCTTATGAATGATTAAGTTGCCCTACTAGTGAGGCTATAAACCTTCAAAAGCATATTCAAAGTTGTTCTATTGGCCGGTTTTCCGTTGGCTGACTTCTTGTCGGCTTTCTTCCCGCACGCATGCACTATGGAAGATTACTTTAGTCTTAGAAAAAAAACTCTTTAAAAACAAAATATTGGCCCGGAAAAAAAGCCTTTCACTTTCAAGACCGCTTTAGTCCTTCTGCTGGCTTCCTTTCTAGTTGCCTTCTGGATTTTAGGAAAATCATTCAAAATTAAAATGGTCCTAAGCTGCTCTTCTGATAACTTTTCGTTGGCTTACATCACATTGGCTGTCTCACTTGTGGTTGCCTTTCCATTGGCGACTTTCGTCGCAAGCCACCATCCTGTTGACTGTTTTATCCATCTATTCAACTAACTAGAAAATGAAAGAAAGATTAGTAATTTCCATTTAATTCCAACTACCTTAATTGCTTATCTTGACAGATACGCGTATTTCATCTACAATGTGTAGACTTCTTCAGTGTCATGTATTAATACTCGACTACACTCACCAGGATTCATCTATTCTACGTTCATGAGAATATGCAACGATAAGTTTGATGATATCAAGAGGAATTTCAACCAAACAAACACTTTAGCTGTCAAAATTCAATTGGTCGTCCTGATCATGAACTTAAGCAACAGGATGGCTTAGATGTTTGGCAGGACACAACTCTGTACAACCAATCGCTGGACAGTCAAGAAGAAAATGGTTATAGTTTTTTTGCTCAAGAAGTACCAACACATCGGTCCCGTGCATAATGATTCGCCACTAATAACGTAACTCACACGAACACACCTTCAAATATTCTGTCAAAATAACTCAGCGAATCAACAGTTCTACAACAGTGAACCATTTTCAAATCGCTAGGTTCATATTGATTGTTGCTACAATGGCCGGACACTAGTTTATTTAACTGCTTTAACTTAAGGTGCAACGATACCTTACTGACTGGCTGCAAATCTACCACTGGCTAGGCTGCCTAGAAACTGGCTGCTTAGCCACAGCTGACTGTCAATCCATCACCGGCTGCCAATCAACCGCTGGTTCTTCTGCTTGCAGGAGATCCTATAAGGAGTAACGAACGAATGAAATTGTCCGCGATGGTGCACCCCGTATAAACCTCTCTAGTGCATACGAGAAATTTGGTACTTCATTCTTAAATCTGTGCTTAGAAACAAACTAATGTTTGAAGATAATATCTTCTCATCAACATGAGACCCTAGGAGTGGACAGCAATTTCTGCTAGAACCAAAGACATTGACATATTGATATGGAATTGAGCGGAGAGCTATTTTTAAAGGCACCACCCGATCAAGTACACAATCGTTTACCAAGCCAAGAAGGATACTCCCTTGACTGGCAAAAAAGTGCGCGCTTTATCATGCTAATGTACTACCAGTCGCACGGATTGATTCTTCCAAAAGTCTACATGTGAGAGAAAATAAATTTCCAATTAAAGTTGTTGAAAACAACTTCTATTCCGTTTTCACAGGCTGCTGTACTCTTACAGAACTATCAATACTTTCTCCTCAAATCTTTGGTTCTAGCAGAAATTGCTGTCCACTCATAAGGTCTCATGTTGATGAGAAGATATTTGCTTCAAACATTATAATTACGTGTTTCGCGCTTGAAGTAATAAAAAACATAGTTAGTAGAATGGAAGAAAATACTGTTAGTGCATTAAGTGCATTCAATATTTAATACTTAATAATAAGATATAACATTTTAATATGTCATTCTCAATGGTTTACAATTTTTGAATACAAGTTTTTTAAAACTGAATTGAGCTGGAAAAAAAATCTTGAAATTTTATCGCGGAACCATAAACTTATTAGCGTTCAACCAGTCTCATTTAACACCCAACTCTTGCCTTAACGTGTAGCGCAGAAACACTCTCCAAATCTCTTTGCTCAATACATCAATACATATAATAAACATAAATATTTATGCAATTGCATGTGTGCAAAACGTATTGTTTATCCGAAAACAAACAACATTGACATTCTGTAATGTCCCGGGATATCAATTAACCCAGCAGGATTTTTTGTTCAGCAGAAGATCATGAATGTGAGTTAAAGACAATAAAACGATGTTGAATTTTTTTTCTTCCCTATTATCCCTTTCCCAGATGGATTTCACTTTCATTATCTGACAAAACGACACAAGAGCAATTAGGATTTATTTTGCAAACTTTTCTATACATCTACAAAAAATGAAAAATGGCAAGATCTAGCTCAATATTCTATAGGGTCTGTTCGAGGTTTTCAATTCAACAACTTAACTTTGAAAAACAAGGTAAATTTGAACTAACACTTCACTTGATCACTATTAAAAAATAAATATAAAAATTGAAACACATTTTCAAAGTATCGCTATATTAACGACTTATAGACTTCTTCAATGTCGAGTGCTCCTCGACGGCTTTCCGTTTTTTTCGACACTCGTGGCATGTTTACTTCGATTTTCTGTTTGCACTGCAAGGACTGTTGTTAGTTTTGATACGTTTGCTTGCTGGCAGTGCTACCAAAATGAACGTTTTGTTGAAATGATCGACTAGGTTTTCATAAAATTTGATAGCTTACAACAAAAATTGAAATATATGTTGAATCAATAGTTATGAGATATATATATACAGCGATTCCACGGGAAAAAGAATAGAGTTGAAAAAAAAGGTGTCCGATTTTGCTCAAAATCGCTTGGTATGTTCTTCATCGAAAATAATAACACCCGTATTTTTTTTATGTTTTTATTAGGATGACCATGTTCGATATAGGGTTACCGGGAAAAATCGACATTTTTCAAAAAAAAATATTTTTTAAAAATCATAACTTCTGAACCACTTGGTCGATTTGCAATGTCTTTCTATGAATAGAAAGCTCATTACTTTTAATTTTTATTTAAAATATTGATTGAAATAATTAATGTACTTAAATTTGCTAAAATGGTCAAAGTATTTGTTTTTATCAAAATTCAAACATTTTTACATAACATATCAAAAAATCTCAAATGTTCATCGAGTCGTTTTTGAGTTTTTTGTTCAAACACAAATGGAATGAGCATCATTTTCCAAATTTGGCAACAAGCGCTGTCTGAGAGAATCTTGGGAGGTCGGAATTGGCCACAGGGTTGGGATTGGACCAGGCTTCGCTATATTAAGGAATTGGAGCTCAAATCTCAAAGCTTTAGACTACAAGCAAGGGTTTTCTCAGATTACCTTCAATTAAAACTCAGCATTTAATTTGATTATTTAATGATTTTGATTTTGCATAATTCATCAAAAAAAAATATTACATAGCAAAATTCTTACAATTTCACGCAGTTTCCTTCATCTGAAAACGAAAACCGTTTCACGATAATGTAATTTTCACTTTGTGGTTTAAAGTAATGAAACGATTGTGTCCCAGAGATTTGTTTTACACAAGTATAACGGTTCTTTATTTTCTTTTCCATTGCATTGTAATCTTTTTGCGAGAAAAACTCGTAATATATTTTTGAATCTACTTTAGATACAGCCCAAGAGTAAAGTTCGTATGCAGTTGTAATATGATGGCCTTGTAAACTTGCTTTTGAAGCGTTTCGCTTAAGAACACCTCCTAAAGCGTCACAAGGCCCTTTTCCATGGCAAGTGGCAAAACAGTTCCACTCTGCATTAAGACTGAAGTCCTTGTACATGTGGCACAAATTGAAAGCAGTCATCTTATTTTTGTATTGACTGCCTGATCCATCAGAAAAAAATGAATATTTTTCAGGTGAGGTAGCTTTTTTTTAATGAAATTCACACAATTTGTTATAAACAGCCGAACGGCAACATGGTTATGTTTAGTAAATTCTGCGATTGCTATAAAGCTTGTAAACTTTAAAATTTGTGCTTCATCCTTATAATATATGGCAAAAGGATGGATTGTGCATTGAGCGTTTGCCCAATGAAAACCTTGTATAGCGTCCTGAATAACAAAAGAGTAATTTTCAGAGAAGTCAGCAATTATAATGCAGTCAGTTGGTTCCAAATAAATTTTTAGTTGTTTTAACCTTGTTGCTCTGCAATAAATTATGCGGAGATAATTCGCTTAATTTTTCTAAATATGTTTCCACAAACTCTTCTGCATCCATTCGCATTGAATTTAGATGACAACGATCTGTTTGCTTCCATTGCTTAAATTCTAAGGAATCGATATTTTCAAGAAAATTCAACAGGTCATTCTCCAGTGTCTGCGTACCCAGGCAATGATCAAAGGCTTTCAACCAACATTTCTCTGTAGGATTTTCACATAGTATTTTAAAAAACAAGTCATGATACGTTTTTAAATGGTTAGGAATAAGTTTCTTATCCTTAAGGGTTTTAAACATTAATTTAACATTCTGATCATAAATGCATACGCAGACAGTATGCGTTCCACTTGAACCAGCCAGAATACAATTTTTTGGGCGGCTGCTGGAAAACATTGAAAATCCAATTTTAAAAGTAGGATATTGCTCTTTGAAAATCAAATAAATTTCACGAAGGTTACATAAAAGTAACCTGCACTGAACATGCACTTTTTCTTCTGCCATATTTTCAATAACAAAATCCCTTTTCCCAGGACATGCTCTGCTTATCTCGTCACTATTATAAAAGTCCCTAACTACAGTTAGAGTATCATCGCTCAAAGATAACATATTTACTCTGGTCTCCGGTGTGCTCATAAAACCTTTTTCAATCTGTAATTCCTTTGCACGTTTAGCAGTTCGTTGCGAAACACCGAATTCTTGCATAATTTTGTATGCAGTCCAGGATTTGTGGAGAGAAGTTAGAATCCTATATCGATCGTTTCTGTCAGATGTTTCATCAAATGTTGCCTTCATCTGTTGAAGAATTTCCTGTCCGTCTCCGGGTTTCTGGGCAGCAGCGCTACCAATTGATTCAGCACTCGTTGATTCCAAAGAAAACAAAGATTCTGAAAACAAGATGGAAAAATATCACAATTAGTTAGCAACATTTTTATTTGTATAATGTAATACAGATTGTATTCGATTATTTGAAGTATGATAGGCAACTGCTCTACAAATTGAGCTACCAGGTCGGATTAGGTAAGATTATACGGAACTGATATTTTTTTAAATTTTCTGAATGATCGAGTACAACTTGTATAACGTAGCAAATCATGACGTCTGAATAAACAAAAAGAAGAGATTATTCTAGTTACCAACACTAGGAACAGCGTCAATTTCCGATGATCTAGCGGCATTGGGATCGATTATTTCGAAACCACCATTATTGATGTTTGCTGGTGCGGCGAAATTGTTCACTCTAGATGGTCCGGCCACGGCGAAATTAGTGGTGGCTGATGGTCCGGCAACGGCGAGATCATCAAGTTTCGATGGTTCAGAAACGGTGAGTTCTTGATTTCCACATTCTAGATTAACTGCACTTGGAGTTGCTGGCTCGTTTTCTTACTTGATAAAGCGATAACTTCTGCAATAGCAGGTATTACAAATGTAGGAACAGCTTTTATCCAATTTTATTCTCCTTTCCGCTGCATAACCATATAGTTAAGGAGTAACTTTCTTGTAACTATTACTCCAAACATGTCAATTTGAGCATTCGTGCTTCAATGTATTAAACGTTTTAAATTAACACTTCATTTGATCACTTTTTAAAAATAAAAAATAAAACATTGAAACACTTTTCTCAAATTTTTGCTAGTACACGCGAGCAAATTCCTTTTAATTCTACTGGAAGCTTACTTACAGACTTCGAGTGCTCGACTTGAAGGGAACATCACAGTAGGTCTAGTATTTATAGTAGGTTTGTTGGTACCGCAGTGTGTGAGGTAGGGAAGGTACTTGAGTTTGTTTATGTGTTTGTTTGTTACCTAAAATGTTGTTTGATACCAACAAGGTTATTCATTATTACTTCGTTTGAAGGTAGTCAAATTGGTGTTGTGTTGTTTAGTTAGTTGTTTTTGTGATGAAGGTATAAATTTAAACAGCCACGAATATCCGTTTCCTAAGCAAGTTTTTGGGATTTTGTTTGTGGATTGCTATGCTTTCCACTACATTTAGTTTCGTTGAATATATGTTCAGCTTCTTTTGATTTAAAATAAAATAACTACAATGAAATAATTCCCGCAGTTATTTTGAATTGATGGAAAATGATGCTCATTCCATGTGTGTATGGGAAAAAAAACTTGAAATTTTCAAAAAAATATAACTCAAAAACGGCTCAATGAACATTTAAGATGTTTTGATATGTTATGTAAAAACTGTTTGAATTTTGATAAAAAAATATAAAAATAAATAGTCGTTGTGGTCCAACATTTCTAAAATCAGAAAAAACTAATACTTTGACCATTTTAGCAAATTTCAGTACATTAATTATTTCAATCAATATTTTAAATAAAAACAAGAAATAATGAGCTTTCTATTCATAGAAAGACATTGCAAATAGATCCAGTGGTTCAGAAGTTATGATTTTTTAAAAATAAAAATATATCGAACATGGTCATCCTAATAAAAAAATAAAAAAATACGGGTCTTATTATTTTCGATGAAGAACATACCAAGCGATTTTGAGCAAAATCGGACAACTTTTTTTTCAACTCTATTCTTTTCCCGTGGAATCGCTGTATATATATACGCTTCTAGTTTCATCAAAAACGGTTTATTATTCACCGAACTGTATCACTTTGAATCTGAACAAAATTTTGCTAGTCTTCTCCTTTTTGATCATCCCCTGTATATCCGCACCAAAAAAAATGAATCATACAGACATTTTTGACAGAAATTGAAAAGAGCTCAAGTGCAAAATTAATTGACATCACTGGAAACGATGCTTGATGATTTTCTACCAATACTTCTGCATGGGCAGTATATGATGTGGGTGAAACAAAAAAACACAAGCTTCCGATTAATAATTTGAAACAAATAATCGGTAGAACGATGTGCAAATCGGTCAATATAGTAATCTATGCAATAATTGCCGTAATACATTTTAAGCACTGCGAGCAGTGCTCAGGTGCTCTAAATTCTGTATCAAAATATTCTTCCCTAAAGTGTGCGCTAAGACCATGTAGAAGAAGCATATGTTGCCCGTAAAAATTATTTCTGTGGCAGATTATTAATATCAATTACGTGGAATTCTGAGCTCCCAAAAGTCTAATGGAATAAGCTCGTTATGGTATTAACTTTGCACTTTGGTACGAATGGACAAATTTCGCGACAAAAATCGATAACTCGAAAACCATTACCTTTAGACAGATAATGTCTTGAGAAGATTTGATTTAAAAAATAAGATTTATCTTTTGGCTTGGGTGGTAACTAGGGTGATCCTTTTATGTTCATAATAAAAAATTTCAACTTTTTATACTTATGATTTAGAGCATTTTTTGCTTCTTTAGAATTGTAGATATTTTAATTTAATGAAACTTTGCTGAAAATATTTAATTTCTATCTCATCTACGTATCGTTTTATAACAGTTTTACTAACTTTCCTTATGGTGGGACTTAAAAAAAAACAATTTTTTTGCTGTAACTTTTTTATTTCAAATTGAATTTGAATTTCTGACCAAAGTCTGAGTTACACAAAGTCGAGGCAGAAGAATTCGTATCCCCGTTTGCAAGGGTCGTGTTCCAATTCACGCCGGCGAGAAAGTTATTCATTTCCACGAAATCAGCTTGGGTGAAGTCATAATAAACATTTTCGATGTTCTCATGGAAGCTGTACTTAGGATTAAACTCCAGTGTCAGTAGCAGAGGGGAATGATTGCTGCAGCTTTTGACAAGCGGTGTCGGAGCTAGAAGAACGGAACATCTTTGACCCAATTCCTCGCTAATGAAACATAGATCCAGCAAACGGTTATTCGCGATCGGAATGCCATTAACTTGCCGAAGTCTGGCGGTAGAATAAGCATCAAGCAAGGAGAGCGAAGCCGGTCTGAATGACGAACAGAAATCGTCTGGATAGCGGAAGCCATTAGTATCGATATGCCATGAAATCGTGTTGAGGTTAAAATCCCCCACGATAATGATGTTGTCGCTGGGTCCCATTTGTGACACGATCCAATCCAAAGAAAGAGCGTGCTTTTCGATAAGGCTGCTGTCACTAACACGATCGGGGGGAATATAGACCACACAGATAAACAGTGTCCCGGTTTTAGTGGATATCGCCACCCAAAGATGTTCAACCGTTGAGTCCTCTGGAGGCTTCAGATGTCGAGATTTGAATTTTGAGCGCACGGCAAGAAGAACTCCACCACCAGATTTCTTGTTGCTATTGAGCGACGATCGGTCTTGCCGGTAGACATAATACGTGTCGTCGAACAGTTGCTTCGATAATGTGTTTATATTAGGCCAAGTTTCCGTGAAGGCGTAAACATCGTAGCATGCGTCACTGCATGCCAACTGGTACTCGGCGAGCAAACTGTTGATACCACCTACGTTGTGGTAGTACAAAAGGGCTTTCAATGAGGGGGCAGAAGATTCGGCAGGCAGCGATCTGAAAGAAGAGGCAGCATCAGCCCGAGCAACGTCATTAGATGAAGGATACTTGCCATGGATGGCAGCTTGGAGAGCCCTGTCCCCATCGCTAGACCCAGGGCCGGGACGACTTTGACGGCTGGAACTAGCAGTTAGAACATCGTTGAGACCGGCAGTGGTCACAGCTGAGCTAGAAGGGTCCAGGGCTTCCATACTGCTTTGTGACGTGCGTCCCAGACCGGTTGAAGTGACGGTCGATGTGTGTTGATGACGAGCATGGGCGAGATGACAGGTATGTAGCAGGCTGGCGGGCGTTGATAACGGCGGTCTAGTGGAAGCATCAGCAGGAGAAAGATGGCTGGAATCGGAAGATATATCAGGAAGCGTACGCTCTACAAACTGCGGGTACTTGCCTGAATTCGCAGGTTGGAGGACCGCAACGACTCCGATGAACGACGACAGAAAAAGGCGGGACTGTGTTGAACTGAGAAAAGGTCTCCATGGTACTGTTTACTGAGCGTCGCGGTGTAGTTATTCCTCCTCCATGGCGCCATCTCCCGACGCTGACTGAGTCTGAGAAAAGTCTACGAGGGGGGGGGGGGGGGGTTCTGAGATTATCAAAAAAAGAGTACGTGGTTTATGAATAGTCCCTAAGCATATTTACATTTTTATATTTACATTAGCATGTTAACATATGTAAATAAACACATGCAAATAGTTGAATGTAAATATACCAAGATAAATATATAAATGTAAATAAATAAATATAAGTAAACAAATGTGAATATGTTAAGACAGACGAACAGTCATAAAACTTGCAGTTTCTTCTTCGATTACGCTTTAAACGGTCACTCAAATGTTTCTTAGTTGGTAGTATCACCACAGGTAGCGCGCATACTCGATTTTCTTAGGTTTAACGTTAACACACTACCACCATTTGTTCAGCTTTATCATCCATCACAGTGTGCTCAACAGATGGCGCAGATGTGTTAGTAATGATGATTTGAAGTGCAAAATGTTCAATGTGTTATATCTGTTGGTCTGTGATTTAAATGTTAATAAATAAACGGAGATGGGTTTCACGCTCTTTGATGATAATTGTTGATGCTGCTGACCAAAAATTATGCAGAAAAAATGCATAACTGCCTATTTTAAAACGAATTTTTCCCTAGTCACCACCTGAACCAAAAGATAGATCTTATTTTTTAAATCAAATCTTCCGAAGACATCATCTGTCTAAAGCTAATGGTTTTCGAGTTATCGATTTTTGTCGCGAAATTTGTCCATTCGTATTATAGTGCTTTGATGTGATACAATCGCTCAGTAATACATGAGATGGAATTTCATAAATTATTGAGATTTAAAACCTTTTTTTTTATTATTCAGGCAACATTTATACAATTCGGTCAACGACTATGAATACGCCATATTTGACTGACACAATAAAAAAGCTTAAGACGTTTTCCGTAAAAAAAAATCATCTTGCAGTCGTGCGCACACCTATAAATGTATAGGTGTAGAGGATTTTTGAATGCACAATTAATAGAAAGGCCTTCTAAAATTTTACCTCCTAACACGAATTCATCTCTATCCAATGGGAAAACTGTAACCAGTGGATTAAACCCAATTGTATAAATTTAAAAAAATGATCAGGAAATTGAAAGGCATGATTAAACTTCTTTCCAAATAGAATGACGTGTTTTTCAAAGAAAATTGTTCATTTTTTAGCTCTTAGAATGCTTCTTTTTCAGGTTCGTTTCGTACCGATAACAAAATAAGGCATGAAAATAATACGATAAAACTGTGACAAAGCTAGAGTTAATTTTAAACCTTTTGAATCTTAGAACCTTAATTAAAGGAAGCCCTCAAAAAGCACTGTGAGTGGGTTCGACCAACCCACCTGAAAATCTCAGTATTGCTCTGTCATTTATCATATTTACCTAATTTTCAGTGAGCAAAAACATATTTTAGATGCCCCTTGTTTCATGCCGTACGAATAACCCCATGATACCAATTTGCTCAAAATCAAACGACTAACCATCCAACCATCCGGGCGAAAATTGGAAGATCCCCTGTTATAATTTCTGGAAAAATGCCGAAGGCTATGTTAATTCTATCATTATCCCCTATACACTCGAATGGCCCACACTGAACGGGCGAGCATGTTGAACTTCCCAGAATTTGTTCCGGCTTTAACTTTTCCTCCCATCGCCCATTCGGCCTGGTATCGATTGGCACCGATATGGTGGCGAGGCAAATTCGACACACCAACACGGGTTGCTTCATTCTCAATGGAAAACCTACATACATCGGAAAAGTAACCCGATATGATCTTTGGCTTCGGCTAGGGGATGCTGGGGGTGAAGTCGGCACCCTGATGGTGATTGATGATGCTGAGGGGCAAAAGTTGAAGTGTTTTGTTGACGTGTTGTACTTATGTTCTATTATTGGGAATTCAGAAGTCTCATTTGAGGATGTCAAAATGCTATGCTCAAAAGAAATGTTTAGATATTTCCTAAAACAATCACAAACTACATTACGTTGAATCATTATGTGTAAGTCTTTTTTATCCAGTTTTTAAACATTTTAAATTGAATTATCTTATCCGATGGCTAACATTTCACGCACTTCCATAACTTTACGTGAATAGTTTGTCCTGAACTTTTGTGGATTTGTAGTAAGTGTTAAAAAAATTGAACGTTATTCTTAGAAAATAGAATATTTTGACCACCTAACAAAAGCATCCAAACACAATTCTAGGATGAATATTTTGTTTGAAAATAAAAACTTAAAATTTCACTTGTACTGCAAGCACCCAACAATTAGAGCTGCTTGACCAAATAAAGATATTTGACGTTTCTGTCCATTTTACCCTCAGTACTCCTGCTGTTTGCCAGCCGAAGGGGGGGGAATTTCATTCATGAAAATTGAAAAGTATTTGATGTTTTTTATGCTGTACCCGTCGGATACCAATCCAATGACGCCCACACGGCCCGGATCCGTGGAGATTCAACAAATGTCCTCTACAGTTTGGTGAACAGCACGTTTCATGTTGGCCTGAATACTAGGAACATCCCACGCAGCCAGACAAATCCTTTTCATTTATTTTTTCGTGCATCCTATCAGAACCGCACTGCTGTGTCAGTATGAGTGAGTGAACTTTCGAGTGAGGCAAAATTCTTACTACAAACTTCCCCTGACAGGAGTGAAAATTTCCCCTACGGCTTGGAGGGGCAGCCCGAAAAGCTGAGCAGAAAGTTATGAATGAAAATTTTACGCGCTCCGTCGGGTTACCAGCCTGGTTAAACGAAACGTGGCCAATCAACTACAGTCCAAGGTCGTTGATGGCCATCAGATCGATAATCGCAATTAATTATACAACGAATGGAGGAGTATCTCTCTAAAGGCGAACAAATAACTTCGAATCAATGAATGATATTAAGGAGTAGCAGGTTTTCTTGAAGTTCCAGTCATTTTATAAAAAATGTCAGTGTATATCATGGAATAATTATTTGATTAATCACGAAAAGAAGCTTATTTGTTATTGCAGGATTTAAAAAATATATACTTTGTTGAGTTTCACGTGACTTCTCGAGAAATTTTGGGTGGTACCACCTTCATCAAAAGTGCGTCATCGATTCATCTGGTTCTATTGCTTTAGCGCTATGGTACAAAATCGGACCTTTTTTGACTTTTATGTACTATTGCTGTTTGTACCGCATTCAAGTATACCCGATAAAAAAAAGTCCTTTCTTAGTTTCTGCATCCGATATATTGCTTTGGAAAGAACTTAAATTTCGACCAATGGGTGATTCATTCATTCATTTTATTAACGTCTCTCTAAACTGTACGTCTGCTGTAGACGACCAATAGGTGTGACTCTCTTAATCTACCAAATTTTGAATCTGATTTTGTGAGATTCATACCTGCCTTATGAGCTAAAGAAATTCATATTTTCAGCACCTTAGAGCAACCGCACTGGTCATTGTCATTTACGTTGCTATACTTGTTGCGAACAGCATTTTAACATAGTCACCAATCGCCACACCGGTTTTACGCTGGTCAGTCTAAGTAACTGATTTTCGCCCCGGGGACATCCAAAGTTCCAACTAAAATATGCTGAAAAAACTGCCAGAACGTTTTTAAACATCTAGCTCATCTTTCAAATCGAAATGAACAGTTTTTCATACCTATTACACTAGTTGGCAAAATAGAAACATTTATCGCTCTCATTGGCATTCCTCAATGAACTTTAAAGATTTTACCTTGCTGAATTTATGCATGAGCTCTTATTGCTGTAACACGTCCATTTATTGAGAAAAATGAGTTTTAAATTCACAAAAACACGTAGTCAGTCAGCCAGTTTTTGTTGTTTTGCTTTGATCGATTCTCTGCTCTTCTGATTCATTTAGCAGTAAATAATATCTAAGAAAGTCTAGTGTTGTAAGGAATTTTGTTTGATAGCAAAATATCCAAAACAAATTGAGTTTTTTGACAACATGTCATGCTCAAAAACTAAATCATATGCGCATTTGATTTTATGGTGAATACAGTGCGCGAAATAATTAAAGCATACAGTATAAAATGTCGTATAGTTTTCAAATGATTAACCATATCAAAACATAATAAGCATTTTTGTAAACACTATGACGGAAACACATTAATAAAAAGATCTGTTGATATCTTGCGTTATTTATTGAATTCATATATATTTATTTACATAAAACTCATTGGGAATAATTACACCGCTCACAAAAAAAAAATTCTCTTTTCTCTGAAACAAATCTAGAAAAAAAATTGTTTGTCCCCCTTTTGCTCTGATGACATCTGCTAAATGCTGCGGCATAGAACTGACTAAGAACTGCAGGACTTTCACGTCGATTATTGTCCATTCTTCTTAAATTGCAGTTTTGAGCTGTAATGGTGAATCAAACTGCCGACCGTTTGCGTAGACATATTGGGACAAGATACCCCAAAGATTTTCCGGCCATTTCATAATCTCAATGTTTCGCGACGATTTTGTCTGTTTCGAAGAGTGTATCGCCGCGTTGTCTTGCTGGTAGATCCATGATTCACCCCACAAACTATCCCCAAAATCAATCAGGATGTTCTCTATAAGCTCTACATACTTGTCCGAATTCATTTTATGCAAAAAGAAGCAGATACCATGAGTAACCTTGAAAATTTCTGGAATAACGCGTCTCAAGTTTTCTGCGAGTATCCCTCCAATGTATCTGACAACCATCTGGTCCATCCAAGCTGAACTTTTTTTCATCCGAGAATATGACAGATTTCTACTCTTTCTCGTAAAATATGTGTCGTTCCGCGAAATTCAACCCTGCAGTTTTATGTCGTGGAAGATGCTTTGGTGTTTTTTGTCTTCGCTGATATTGTGTGTTGGTGTTTTCCTTGATAATTTGAAGGACTATCCTTTTAGATACTGGCAAATACATTTGAGCCTTGATTTCACCTGCACTCATAATATTTATCCACAGCCAATCGCTATATTTCCCTCTTGCCTCTAGCGGTCACTTAAGATGGACAACGAATTCCGCAGTTTTTTGGTGTCTTTGAGATAGTTAACGATTGTGCTCTTATTCCGGTTCATTTCCTGAGCAAAGGCACAGATTGATCGCCCACATTCTTTAAAAGCCGTATTTTTTGTTCGCTCGTCCGATGACAGCTGTTTGCTTCTCGCGTAAACAAACAACTGTTTGCACTATCATTTGACAAAAACACTATTAAATAGAAAACTTCAACTGATGAGTTGAATCTACACTATTGCAACACGGTTGAATTCAAGCAGTAGTTGTACGATATAATTCTTTCGCGCACTATATTGACACAATAAAAGCCGAAAGCTAATGCGCTTCGGAAATTATGCGAGTTTACAACAACATAAACAAAATTAGTTACAAATATATTCGATAAACTTATCATGAATTTCCTGAAAATTGATATAATTCAATAAGGTTATCTAGAATAATGCCGAAATTTGTCTCCGAACTAAAGCATATTGCAGTACATTTATAATTTGCTGAATTTATTTTTTCACATTTAAATTATTTCTAATATATCAATATGGCGATTGGAAAATATCACAATTTTGCCAAAAAGCCAATTTATCTTCTCAATGACTACTATAAAACTACTTGGTCATGTTTTGCCATTTCAAAACCACATGACTTCCCTCAATGCCAATTTGCCGTTTAATGCATTTACTGGAGTCAAAATTGTTTTGAAATGCTTTTTCAACTGACCATAATAAGATAATATTAGTCAGTCAGTAAGTCAGTCATTTAGCAAGTAAGTCAGTCAGTCAGTCAGCAAGTTAGTCAGTCAGTCAGTCAGTCAGTAACTTCGCTGATATTTCCTCTGTCAGTAGCTTGTTGAAATTTCCTATGTTTTTTGACGTAGAACTACGTCTGTGTTTTCAATACTGGGGTACACGTTCGAATTGCGAAAATTTGGAGCGTCACGAAAAATATATAGGTTTGGAACTTTAATAACTAAGTCATTCCACGATTGATTTCCAAAATGTTTGCACCAATCAATCGGAACATTTTCTACGCTTCGATTTAAATATTTCATACTTTTGATTTTTAACATGCAACTAATAAAATTAACGAAAATATGAAGTGATGTCTTATAATATCGATTTTGCAGAGAAAATTTACCAAATGCACAGTACTTTCCGCACACAGACTTCATATTTAGGTAAAGAACGTCTCATAGGCAGCCATGAATGTTATATAAGGGGTACGCCTTCGCATTTTGATTTAGTTTTCCGGCGGTCGTGGAGCTGTGCAGAGTAGGATCTGCAGATGGACGAGCAGTCGCTGCCCAGAGAGGCTTTGGTGCAGTTGGCTGTTGCTGCCGATGCTCCCGTCAACCTCGCTGCGAGAAAGATGGCTGCTGAAGCCTACGAGTTGGCGGGAAAAAGCCGCCCGTGAAAACGAGACAAGAATCAATCATCCCACGTCACCTGCAGATGGCCACCCGCAATGAAGAGGAGATGAACCAAGAAAGAAAGTCCAAGTTCAATCGCGAACTGTTTCTCCCCCGTCAACTAAATCCGTCCTTTTCAGGACGACCAAATTAGTTTGCCAACTAAAGAGTTTATTTGGTTGAAATTTTCTCTTGTGCTGTTTGAAATTAATTTCAATTACCGCGCGCCGGCTGAACATAGCATTCATTAAACGTCGGATCCCGTAGTAAATGACAAAGAAGGTTGAACAACCAACGAACGGAATTCGAGCCGAACTGCGTCACTTCAGACTGACCATGTGGTTGAGTTCGTTGTAGTTCCTAGCTATGCATAGCGGATTAGTTGCTGGCGGTGGCAAACAAATAAGGAAAGGTTCGGTTAAGAAAATCATCCATCTTGCGTGTAATAATTAAAACTAATTATTGTGGCGCAATAATTGAAGTTCGTCCCCTTTGATGCAATTTGTAACACATTGCCTTCGTTGGTACCGCCTTCTATCGTGCACTAGCATCCGACGCCTTTACCTAATAGCTCTTAGCAGAATATTTTGATTCAGTCTTACGACAGTCGTTAAGCTGTGCAGTGGCTGTAGGATCGCTGTTGGCGGCGGCGAGCAGTCGCTGCCCAGAGAGGCGTTGGTGCAGTTGGCTGTTGTTGTCGATGCTCCCGTCAACCTCGCTGCGAGAAACATGGCTGCTGCAGCCTACGAGTTGGTGGGAAAAAGCCGCCCGTGACAACGAGACAAGAATAAATCATCCCGCGAGATGAATCAAGAGAGAAAGCCCAAGTTCAATCCCGAACTGTTTCTCCCCCGTCAACTAAATCCGTCCTTTTCAGGATGACCAAATTAGTTTGCCAACTGAAGAGTTCATTTGGATGAATTTTTCTCTTGTGCTGCTTGAAATTAATTTCAATTACCGCGCCCGGCTGAACATGGCATTGCTTTAAACACCGCGTCCCGGAGTAAATGGCAAAGCGCGTTGAACAACTAATGAACCAACAGATCCATAAATATCTTCTACGCGTTAGAGATAGTGGCCCTCTCAACCATCGTAGAAAATACAACCGGGGCCGTATCATAATTAAGAGCCACCAAATGCTTTCTAAAGAGTGTACAATAGAATTTTCTTGGCCCTTGGAATTAGCGGATGGCCCTGACGTGTATGGGAATTCGATTGCTGCGTAGTCCTACGTCACCTTTGCGCACAACCCCATTGGGCTGTACCTTGTAGTTTTTTTTTAAATTAACTTCACTTTGTCTTTTTTTCCTTTTATAGTTCTCCAAATAAATTGGTCACTCAACTATCCAGCTGAAAGCTGAAAAGCTGAAAAACAAAGAATGTCAATCAAATAAACATAGATAAAATTTAAATAAAAAGATAGGGTAACGGGATGTAATGTCAGCCTAGCTCCTTCATTCGGCCTATGTACCGAATTTGTCATTAATTCAGCGATGCTCAACAAAATCATGTTGCTATCAAGATGACCGATTTATTTCGAAGCAATTGAGACATTATTAATCAATTTATAGTTGATCACTTCCAAGAAATTTTCGATTACATTAACTTTTTAGGCATCATGACTTCACTGGCTAAGCTGAACAGATTATCTATATGATCGTCGAATAGTGCAAAACACTACTTGATTGTTTTGTGCATCAACAGCTTATTCTATAAGACATGTTTTGAAAAGTTTTCTAGATGCCGTTCTAGTAACATTTAAAAGGTAGCAATTTGAGTGATCGAAGAGTCCGGTTTGATGATTTATGAAATAAATGGAAAATCTAATGAAGGTGGCCTAAAATTTACAGAGATGCATAAATGCGAAGCTGAAAATAGCATACAAAATATTGTGGACCGCGCATCTATCATTAATCTGGAAGTTTAGACTATGTAAAAGTAATCTAAAACTAATACAAAATATAGCCGGCGTCGGTGGTGTAGTGGTAAGCGTTACTGCTACTTGGCACCCCAGTTGGTCTGGGTTCAATCCCAGTCGACGTCGGTGGTTTTTTCTGAGGCGAAAAAATATGGTCACACCTTCCTTCGGAATGGAAGTAACGACGTTGGTCCCGGCTCATATTCATGAGTCGATAGGTAAGGTCCAGGTGGTGGAGTCGTCTTCCTGGCGTCGGTGATTGTCACCATGTGAGGTAATAGGCGGACGGAAAAAATACTCCATGAATGCCATGTATGATCCGAAGCTTCATACCAGCAAATATCGCACCGATTCTACGAGGACTATTTACGCACGCGCCAACGACGACTACAAACACCTCAATAACAGCTTATACAACAGTCATCAGTCTCAATTGCAGAGCCGTCTCAAAACGAAACCGCCAAAAGCTTGGTTCGTGAATGATCAACGGAAGGAAACCGGCTCACCCTCCACCATGACTGACGGCACTCACAAAGCTGACTCTGTCGCGGATATCGCCAACTTGTTCCGTACGCAGTTTAGCAGTGTCTTCTGCGACGAAATGCTGGATGCCGAGGGCCTTGAAGCAGCTACTAGCAATGTTCCCCGTTTGTCTGTATTTGGATCTGCACTCACTATCCATAGTGATATGGTGATTTTAGCAGGGAAGCAGATGAAAAGCTCAACTGGATGTGGTCCTGATGGTATTCCTTCAATTGTCCTGAAGCGTTGCCTTAACACACTGGCTGTGCCCCTGGCTATGGTCTTCAATTTGTCATTAACTTCCAGTGTGTTTCCTGAATGCTGGAAAGAGTCGTTTGTTTTCCCAATACACAAAAAGGGATGCAAACGATCCGTCACCAACTGTCGTGGGATTGCTGCACTAAGTGCTGTATCCAAGCTATTCGAACTAATTGTTCTTCAAAGGCTGGTCCATGACTATTCACATACTATTTCTCCTGAACAACACGGTTTTATGCCCAAGCGCTCGACGGCGACCAACCTCACCGTATTTACATCGTTCGTCATCCGTGAAATGGAACGCGGTCATCAAGTAGACGCCATATACACATATCTCTCTGCGGCCTCCGATAAAATGAACCATCAAATTGCAATTTCCAAATACGACAAAATGGGGGTTCACGATCAATTGTTGAACTGGCTCCGCTCATACCTGACTGGTAGAACTATGTCTGTGAAGATCTCAGATTATGCCTCGTCCAGCTTCTCAGTAACATCTGGCGTTCCGCAAGGCAGCCACCTTGGTCCATTTCTTTTCCTGTTATAGATGAACGACGTGAACTTGGTCCTCAGATGCCTGAAATTATCCTACGCGGACGACCTAAAGCTGTACTACGTCATAAAATGTCCAGAAGACGCCAATTTTCTTCAACAGGAACTACAAGTGTTCGACGACTGGTGCCGGATCAACAGAATGTCCTTAAATGTATCCAAATGCTCGGCTATCTCCTTTGGCCGAAAACGTGCGATGAATCTCCACGAGTACATCCTTCGAGGAACACGCTTGAAACGTGAAACAACTGTCAAGGATCTGGGAGTAATGCTCGACTCCAAACTGTCATTCGAGAATCACATTGCCTATATTGCTTCTAAAGCCTCATCGCAGTTAGGATTCATCTTCCGCTTCGCAAAAAAACTTCAAAGACGTTTATTGCCTGAAGGCATTATACTGCTCTTTGGTTCGTCCTTTTTTGGAGTACTATGCAGTCGTTTGGTCTCCATTCTACCAAAATGCAGTCCAGAGGATCGAAACCGTTCAGCGAAGGTTTATACGCTTTGCTTTGCGACATGTTCGTTGGCAAGACCCTTGCAGATTGCAAAGTTATGAAAGTCGGTGTAAGCTCATCAGCCTGGAATTGTTGGAAGGGAGGCGTATGGTGGCCAAAGCGTGTTTCGTTGGTGACCTCCTTCAGGGAAACATCGACTGTTCAACTTTACTTGGTCTCTTGAACATCAACACACGACGACGAAACTTACATTAAAAATCTTTCTTTATAAACCGGCACTCAAGGACCAACTACGGCAAACACGAACTTGTGCTAAGCATGTGTCGCGTTTTCAACAGCTGTTATAACGTGTTTAATTTTAATGTATCCCGTGATGTTAATAAGCGTTGTTTCCGAAGATGTATGTGTTAGTTATTGTATGTAATTAAGTGTTATCTAGTTGTCATTGCGATAAACATTTTTATCTGTTGACGAATAAATAAATAAATAAATAAATAAATAAATAGTATATCTAATACTTCGATACACTGCTCCACCTCCCTGCATCGCAACAATCACCTCAGTGAATCTCTATAGTACTACAGTATTTTTAATTAATGAAATCAATCATCTGAATCTTATACGTTACATCGGTAACTATACAAAAAAAAGCATGTGGATAAATAAAGTGGAAAAACTAATTAATGTGACATAACCACAATTAAACTTACTCTTAGCCTCGGGTCTTAACAACGAACCCCTACTGAGCCCTTGCGGCACGTCAAGCCGGCCAGTTCAGCGCAAGGGGAATACATATCGTAACCTTATATAGCCCTAAAGCTACCTTTTCAACTGTAGATCTGATGTTCTGAACTCAAGTACATTTAGCATAACCTAGAACATCCCAGAAAGATACACAAATGTTTAACGTTTATTAACGAGAATTTAATAAAACGTATGCATATGCAACAATTTTCATACACAACACTTTAGACTATTTTTAAGGTATTTGTTTTCTCGTACTGAACTTCTACATTATGAGAATGTCCATTCCAGGTCGTCCATTAGGCCTTGAACTCATGCGTTTTTCATTTTTCCCAGCAAAGTAGCAAAAAAACAGGTATACAAAATTATCAAGGGATTGCCATATTATCATGCATTCCTAAATTGTTCGAGTCTATAATCAATCAAAATATGTTTTCTCAAGTTGAAAATTTAATCTCTAGCAAACAACATGGGGTTGTTAAAGGTACAAATTTATTAAACTTCGTTACATTCTCTATCATTGCAATGTATAGAGGAAATTATGTTGAGGCATTATTTACTGACTTTAGTAAAGCATTTGAAGGAGTCGACATCCCTTTATTGCTTTTTAAATTGTCAAAGCTAGGATTCAATTGCGGACTATTAAGGTGGGCTCAATCATACTTGACCGGTAGAACACAAAGAGTAAGATTTGAGAAAAATTTGTCATCAGTAGAGAATTTGACATCTGGTGTGCCACAGAGTTCCCATCCTGGACCATTACTGTTTATTTTGTTTTTTTTAGCGATTAAGATTACCTTTTAAGTCACCTGAACGTTTCAATATATGAAGACGATAGGAATTTTTTTTCTGGAAATATGCATTGAATGCTGAAAATATGTATTGTTGTAGTATTTCAGAACGAAATTAATAATTTTCACAACCACACACAAAATTTGCTAGAATTTAATGTAAAAAAATGCAATAGGCCAGAACACAGTTCATAGATGCAGTCAAGTTCGAGACTTAGGTATTATACTCGACAGAAAATTAACCTCTGTTGATCGCTATAATAACATTACATATAAGACAAACATCATGCTAGGATTTACCGTCGAGATGCCGCTTTTTTTTCGCTGACGACGCGAAAATTTATAAAATAATAAAATACCTCTCAGACTGCTTGGATCTGCAGGACATGGTGGGTATATTTGCTGATTGGTGCACAAGAAACTTGCTAAGCCTCAGTGTTGAGAAATGCGACCTTATTTCGTATCACCGCAAACACCAGCCGATCACATTTGACTATATGCTATCGGGACGTTGCCTTACTCGAGTACAGCACCTTAAGGATCTCGGTGTTATCCTTGATACCGGACTCACCTTCCGAATGCAGTATAATGATGTTGTTGCCAGAACCAATCGACAACTGGGCTTTATGTTCAAAACTGCTGATGATTTCCGTGACCCACTGTGCCTCAAGTCCCTCTATTGCTCACTTGTACGGTCAATATTAGAAACAAATGCTATCGTCTGGAGTCCTTTTCATGGCATATGGATTTGAAGCAGTTCAAAAAAAAATTTGTGAGATATGGTCTTTGATTTTTTGGTTGGCGTGATCCAAGAAACCTGCCCCCATACGAGGAGCGGTGCCGTCTTCTACGGATCGAACCACTGGAATTGAGACGCTCAATTGCACAAGCAACGTTTGCAGCGAAACTACTGTCAGAAGACATCGACTGCCCAGCTTTGCTGACACAGCTGAATTTGTACGCACCCGAGCGACCACTTCGACAACGTAATTTTCTGCTCTTGGAACCACGGAGCAGAAATTACGCTTTGCATGAGCCTATTCGTTCATTTTGTCAGCGGTTTAACGACTACTTTGGCTTCTTTGACTTCAATATTTCCATTGACGTGTTTCACCAAAGACTTCTAAATATTTTCCGCACCGCTAATCGTTACCAATTGGATTAAGTTTTATTCATTGAGACATCAATTATCAGTTGAATTTATATGTTGAATAAATAAATAAATAAACAAATAAATTTATTAGAAGGTTAAGATTGCACTTTAAAGATCCAAACACAATCAAACCGTTGTACATAGCATACGTGAGACCTCTTCTTGATTTTTGTAGCATAGTCTGGCTCCATATCAAGACACTCATGCAAACCGTATTTAATCAGTCCAAAAACAGTTTTATTGTTTTCTCTGCGTAAGTTACCCCTTTACCGACTTTACCCATACCATCGAATGATGTTGATAAATTTAGATGAGCTTTAAAAGCGAAGACTTAGATAGCTTTTTTAAACGACGTTATTGCACAGAGAGTGAATACTACAGAAATATTAGAAAACCTAAATTTTTGACACCCAGTCGTATTCTTAGAAATAGAAATTTGTTGCAGAAATTAACCATCAAAAATTTTGGAAGCGCCATTCCGATGATTGCTGGGCTGTTTCGACGTCGTACTCGTAGACCCAAGTCTCGTCACGAGTTATGATGTGCTGGATGTCCGTATCACTCATTGTGAGCATTTCTTATCGACAGTTTTGCGTTGCTCTTTTTAAAAGAAAATTCAACAATTTTGGAACAAGATGCGCGGACACACGTCTCATGCCCAGAACATCGTGTATAATGCTATGAGCGGATCCATTTGATATGTTGAGCTCATCATCTATTTCTTTCTCGGTAACACGATGATTTTGCAGCACAATTTTCTTCACTTTTTCGATGTTTTCTTCGTTTATTGATGTTGCTGGACGTCGATCATGAGGCAGATTTTCAACTGATGTACGATCCTCTTTGAACGGCTTATACCAATCAAACATACGTGCACGCGATAGAGCAGATTCCCCATAGGCTTTCTGCATCATTTTCAATTCATCCGAAGCACTTATTCCGTTGGAATAACAAAATTTCAAACTAATTCTTTGCTCAACGTTTGATTTCATAGTAAAATTAGAAAAACACACTGGAGGTTGACTTGTTTATAGTGCCGTTAAAAAAAGCTTCGTGACAGATCGTACTCAAATTTGACATGTAAACGTATAACAGTCCTACCAATCCAAGAATTTTTTTTTTGACAATATGTCATCCGCGGACCATTTTATTCATAAAATCTCGTTCATATTTGAGCAGCAGGTATTTATGAGTGAGATGAGCCCCTCACGACCTGTGTTCAGTGTCGATCAAAGCATGACTAAACACTGTTGGGATCAAACATGCGTCCGAAAGTTTCTTTTCAATTTTTTGTCGTGTAATTTTAGTCTCAAGGAAGAGAAATTTGCATTACAGGACCCGTTTTCCAGCTGAGAACAATATTTAACAGCAGAGGACATTACACAGCATCAAATTGTCTATATTTTCAAGTGACAACAATTAGTTTTTGATTTACATCTATTTAAACAGAACATGCATTCGTTTAAAGAATAACATGCCATGAAATTTTAGCAATTTTGGCTAATGTAATTTTAGTTTTTTTAAAGAATGTTTTTTTTTTAAGGAAATACAATTGGCAAAATTGTTATTTAACTTGAAAAGCTGTAGCAGACTTTATTATTCCTGTATATGTCCACTTGGAGTGACTTCTTATAGAACGCAGCACTTTGTCGTATGGTTTTTAATACCTTGGGCACTGCTGTTACGTTGAATTGCAGCATACATATGAGGCGACAAAGCACGAGACTTCTAGTTCGACCAAGTCATGTACTGGATTCACGTTTCAATAAATGATTTCAAATCTTATATGAACAGATTTGACAGGCTGATGATAACGGAGTTATCAAGTTAAATTCAATAAAGTTAAAGTCTATAAAGTTACTTTGAAACAATCTGAAACCAGGTCCATCAAGTTGATGTTTTTTTATGAAAACATAACTTTCTCAAACTAAAACTCAAGCTCATCCAGTTCCGCTCGAGCTTATTCCCAAGAAATATGCCTCCCATCGGCCAATACCATCACACACCGAACATTCTCTGAAATTGCTCATCACGCCACACCCTACTGGCAGCACGGCCATTTTCCAGTCATGCGCGCACCAAGGATCTTCCTTTCCCACACACAGAAACACATCCGTAAACCTTCCCCACTTACGACGCTAGATCCGAGCGTAAAAATTTATGAATGAAATGACGTCAAACGACCGTTTCATTCATAGCTTGCTGCAATCGTTTTCCGGATCCCAGCCAACCAGCCATCGAGCCTAGCCGGCCGGTCACCATCACTACCACCTCAACAGCAACAGTGCTGCAAATCAATAATTTCATTCACAAAAATCATCCCCACTCTTTCCTCCCAAGCTCACTAATCCAGGCTCGCCTTGTGTATCCTTGCCCTTGAACCCGAACTTCCCGAGGCCCAGCTAGCTCCCGATTTGGCTCTCTTCTTCACCTCGGCCATCAGCAAAAGCCGCCTCTCCGTTGCCGGCCGGCTGGCTGGCATATTCTCGCGGGCAGCATTTTTCTAACCAGGAGACCTTGGACTGGGAGATATCGATTTTCGCCAAGTTCTGGCGCGGTTTTTCTCACTACACCACACGTAAACATTGTACGGAATAATGCGAATGAGCGGAACCTCTCCCAGTGACCAAAGGGAAATCCTGAAGCGGGAATGTTGCTCAGACGACGATGACGATGCGACGGGCATGTAGTATGAGTGACCGGAAAATTCCAATCAACAAACGCTTACGTCAATGCTTTATGATATCTAGCAGCGTAAATCAATTGTCGAAGCACGTCAATCGGGGCGAAAGGCTTATCATACGGTCGGCTGGTGGATATTGACGTATGTTTGTACGGGATATTAAGGGAAAATATTTATCGTGCTAATTATGTAGTTTGCCGACGCTTAAGCGGTCGATTAAATGGCTACATTCTATTTGGGAATGTCAGATCATCACCCGACATTCCATTATTGCAGTCGTAGTCCTCCCATAGCTCAGTCGGTGAAGGCTCAGCTACAATGCAACACTATGCTGGAGGTAGGTGAATTCGAATCTCGATCTGGTGTTGGTATTTTACGTAGAAGAAAATTTCTCGACTCCCTGTCTAGCCAATACAAATTCGTATTCGATACCGGATATGAGTACAAAGTGCAAGGTGTATACCTTCACTGAACTAGATTGATCTCATATACGACATTGTGTTTTTTTGTGTGGGCATAAGGCATGATTGCTCACAGCTATCTCAAGGTCGTAAATAATACCGTATATAACTTCAAAGTGGAGGTGATATACGATCATTTCACATGCAGTTCAATGAAGGCATGAAGACATATATCGCCACCACTTTGTACTCATATCCAGTATCATATATGACTTTGTGTTGACACTATAGGTGCAGTGGTCCAGGATCTGATTTTAGCAAGCACAGTTCTGGGGCCTCAGTTTAAAGTGCTGTGGGAAAGAATTACATTGTTGACGTAGGACTACGTCTGTGTCTTTAATATTGTGGTACACGTTGCGGTGAAGCGTCACGAAATATGTTAAGATTTTGAACTCAGTCATTTCACAATCCATTTTCGAAATTTTTGCACCAACAGATCGAGACATTCACTACGCGTCGATTCCAATATAATTATTGATTTTTAACATTTTGCTATTGAAAAATTAATAAATATAAAGCGCCATCAAGAAAAGAATCAAACAATCACATACATCTGAACGGTTGATTCCCAACACGGACGACAGAGTCATAGACTAACCGGTTCTGGTATGTAAGTGTGTATATTCAACGATTGTGCATTAGGGTGCCAATCCAATGTATGGGAAAAATTTGACCATCGAATTTTTCAAAAAAAAAAAGTGCTCAAAATTTTTGTCTTCTCATGAAATTTCCGAAATCAAAATTTTTTGTTGATGCCAAAGGTTTTAGAAATGCATAAAACGTCGAGAACTGGTGTTAGCTCGAAAAAGATTTTTGAAAAAAAACGACTTTCTGGGATTTGAATTCAACTGCTGAGATATTCATGGCAACAGTAACATATCCTATATCATCGTTGGCAACTGCTAACATAATATATGTGATAGTTCATTAGGGTGGCTCACTAAATTTCTATTAGGGTGGTCCTTTTTGATGAACAATTAAAAATAATTTAAAAAAAATGAATTTGAACGAAACGTAGAAGATAATAGTATTGAAACATCTCTTAAATCATCATAAGCCACTGTCAACATGTAATATGTGATATTGCGTTAAGATGGCCCACTTATTTTCCATAAGAGTGGTCCCTTTTATCAAAAATTAAAATAAAATCCGAAAACATCAGGATTTGAATGGGATATTGAAAGCATCTCTTTCATAAGGGGTAGGCCATTTTTTAAACTAACGACTGTTCCAGAAAGTATTAACATACCTTATTTTAACGGTCACTTTGAATATGATGAAATATTTCAACATGTTTTGGCTGCGTCCTTTTGTTTGCACATTTCTGAATGACATAGCATCAAAAAAGTGCTCAGTTTTGTGTTACCTATCAAAATGCGCGTTCTTACTCCGGAACAACGAAAAAGTATCGTGCACAAATGGTGCACTGTGAGCGGACTCTCCTTGAGAAAATTGGCCAAGGAAGAGGGTGTAAGCGTCGGAGCGGTACGATCTGTGATTCGAAAATAAAGAGAATAGTGTACGTTTGAAGATGCGCCGAAGAGTGGTCGGAAATCCGGTCCTGTTAGTCCGGATATCGATAAAAAGATCAGGGATGCCTACAAGCGAGAACAAGCGACTTCCGTTCGGGATGTTGCGAAAAAACAAGGGACCTCGTCGAGTAACGTCATGCGTGCCAAAGAAAGACTTGGGCTAAAAACATACCGAAAGCAGAAAAAAAAAACCCAAAAGGAACCCAAAACAGGCCGCGTCCGTGAAACCATGGGCCCGCAAACTCTACGATTCGTTATTGTGTAGAAATTCTGGGTGTATAATAATGGACGATGAAACGTATGTGAAACTAGATTACAAAACGCTTTCCGGACCACAATTCAATACTGTAAGCGAAGACAAAAACATCCCCGAAACGGAAAAGGCAATTTTTACCGAAAAATTCTGTAAGAAAGTTATGGTTTGGCAGGCAATATGCGAGTGTGGTAAAACATCGTACATCACAACGGAGACGATGAACACTCAGAAATACGTTAAGGAATGTCTCCAAAAGTAATTATTGCCGATGATCAGGCAGCACGAAGGTCAAGTAGTGTTTTGGCCTGATTTGGAGTCATGTCATTATGCAAAGGACACTTTAGAATGGTACAAAAGTCAAAATGTATGTTTCGTGCCGAAAGACATGAATCCGCCAAACTGCCCGGAGGCACTGCCAATCGAGATTTTTTGGGCTTTAACCAAAGCAAAGCTTCGAAAATTCATAAAACCAGCGGACGACATCCAAAAATTTAAAAAAGATTGGCCAAAAGCGGTCAAAATGGTGGGAAGTACCACTGTGCAGAAGCTAATGGGTCATGTTCTAGGAAAAGTTAGGAGTCTTGGCTATGATTAAATATTTTGATTAAACGAGAGCTAAACCTAAAAAAAACATAACTTTTTTTGTTATTTTGAAAGTGTGCGTATTCTTTCTGGAACAGTCTATATACAGTGGATGTGATTTTAGCAAGCACAGTTCTGGGTTTCAGTTTAAAGTGCTGTGGGAAAGAAGAAGAATGCCTGTAAATTGATTACATTTTTGACATAGGACTACGTCTGTGACTTTGATATTGTGGTACACGTTGCGTTGGAGCTTCACGAAATATGTTAAGATTTTGAACTCAGTCATTTCACAATCCATTTTCGAAATTTTTGCAACAAACGATTGGGGCATTCACTACGCGTCGATTCCAATACAATTATTGATTTTAAACATTTTACTATTGAAAAATTAATAAATGTAAAGCGCCATCAAAACCAAAATCAACCAATCACGTGCATCTAAACGATTGTTTTCCAACACGAACGACAGAGTCATAGGATGTGTGTACAATCCACATTGCACTGGCGGGAAGTGTTTTTATCGAAGAAACCTTTTTACACCTATGTTTATCAGTTTGTATTGATCTATTAAAAAACAATATTGATGCAGACATTTTTAGCCCTGAATATAAAATTTAATACCTCTATAGAACATCCAACAACCCATTTCAAATATACCAGTTCATATACGTCCATTCTGAGGTAATCTTCATAATCAATAAGCCCCATATGAACACTACCACATATCAATTGGCTACATGAAGGACATTCACACTTTCAGAATTTCAAAACGAGTACCTTTGTTTATATTTTGACGCGTGTTTAGAGCAATATCACAATAAAAACATAATTTTGAACGATCTCATCGATGGTTTGTTTCTTCATTCTTCTCTTTCATTTTCATTTCTATGAGTTTTTTTTTTGCTTTAATTTTCGTCTACATCGATTTGTCTGGATCCGGCCATACACATAATAATGAGTCAACTGATCAGAATAGAGTACCATGCCAAGTAAACCAGCATTCACTTTGTTTCTGATCGCGAGAAATTTAGGAATTCGAAGAAGTCCCTTGCGACTTATAGTAAAACTGCTGCGAGTGGAGGAACACAATGAGAAGGAAATAACTAGAAAGCCACCTCACACAAAATTGAAAAAAAAAACAACAAAAAAACTAAGTTTAAAGAACCAGCGATAGTTTGAGTCACTTTTTTAAAAACTTCTCCAATAATACACTGCCGAACTATCATTATAGATACTTTTTATACTTAAAATTCAACAGTTCAAAATAACAAAACGAAAACCGTGACAGCTCGAAAACATCCTAAAAATCGTGAGCAGTCCAACATCAAATTGCATAACGGAAAAAACGGTGTAGAAAATTACCTAGTTGACCGATCCTTTTCAAACTTTCAGACAATAAACTAACCCATTAGTAAGCTTTTGGCATATATATTTCATTCAACTTCAATACCATAACCGTACGCTCGCACCTTACGCTTAACTCCACTCATTAGGTTCGGTACAACATCTGGCTGCAGCTTCTTCTGTACGGAAACCCACTTTTTCTTCATGTCTTCCTCAGATTTGACCTCCTTGGGATGCTTCCTTAGTGCCTGCTTCATAATAGCCCATAATATATCGATAAGCGTTAGTTCCGGTGAGTTGGGGGGGGGGGGGGGTTCATGTCCTAGGGTACGAAAGTTGGGATCGTACACGCTTTTGATCCTGATCACTAATAGAACATCCATTCTAACCGCATTTCTCGTTCCGTTCGATGCGCAGAGTTTCGTAGTAATGTTTAATCACACGCCTTTTCTGATGTCCCGATGAGAGAGTTGAGGATTTTCCATGTGCTTTCGCGACGTTGCTCTTCGGGTGACGCCATTTTTTCCAATTTTCGATTAAAATGCCAGCGATAAAAATACAACAAAAAAAAAGACTTTAAACTACTTCTACCCAAATTTTTAAGAGATAATACCCAATGGGTAATTTTTTACAGCGCTTTTGCCGTGATGCAATTTGATGTTAAATTTCGGACACTTTTCTTTCTGTGTAGATTTTGAATTATTTCACGGATCGCTGAAACGTTTCACTTATGTCAGCTGAAACTCTCTACTTTATTTCGAGGTACAACATATTTACCTGCTTGTTACATTTAGTAAAATGGCGTCGAATCAAGTGGAAGTGCGCAAACGCATTTTGTACGAACGGCAAATCCGAATTTATCGTTTCGCGATCTTGCCAAGGAACTAAAACTACCCAAAAGAAGCGTGTTTTGTATTGCAAATCATTTGATCAGCGCTTTATTGAGGATCGAAAGGTTGGAAGTGGAACAAATCAAAAAGAAGGCTCCCGACAAATGGACAAGAAGGTGGTAGCCATTATTGAGAAAAATCCCAATCTTTCTGCGCAAAATGTAGCTCGCAAAGTAAGAAGTCATAATCATGAGTACAAAAAGAGAAGCAGAGGCACGGACTGAAGGCGTACAAAGTGAAAAAGGTGCCCAATCGTGATGACAAGCAAAATTTCACTGCAATAAGACGTGTTAAGGAGCTTTTCACCAATTTTTTGCAAACATTTTCTTGAATCCTAATGGACAACGAAACATACGTACTCGAAGACTTTAAACAGCTTCCGGGTCTGGCTTTTTACACCGCAATACAAAGAAACGCCGTTGGCGAGCATTTCCGGACAAAGGTGTCCAACTTCCCGAAGAAGTATTTGATTTGGCAGGCCATATGTAGTTGTGGTCGAGAATCTAAATGTTTCGTCCCTACCGGCACTAGCAATAAGGATGTGTACGGGAAATAATGTCTGCAAAAGCGGTTGCTACCGTTTATCAGAAGCCCCGACTCTCCAGCTCTGTTTTGGTCTAATTTGGCCTCTTGTCACTATGAGAAATCCGTCATGGAATGGTATACGGTACAAGAGGTCAAATACGTGCCAAAAACAGTCAATCCACCAAACTGTCTAGATCTTCGCCCAATAGAGAAGTACTGGGCTCTAGTTAAGCGGGAACTCTTCGAAACTAAGAAAAAAGCAAATGATACCGATGATTTTAAGAGAAGATGGAGAATCGTCACGGAGGGCGTATCTGAGGATACCGTACGGAACCTGATGGCGGGTGTACCAAAGAAATTTCGAGAATTTTACAGAAAGAAGGATTAACATTTCAATCAACTGTTGATATAACTCTATTATTGTGAAATAAACAATCGGTTTTGTTGAATTATGTGTAAATTTTTGTTTTGCTGCTATTATTTCGGTGTCCGAAATTTAACGTGGACAGGCTTTAGTGGTCGGATCTAGAATGTTTTGACAACAATTTATTTTGAAATGTTTCTTCCAGTTCGTATTTGGTTTATTTGGTTTCAAAGCAGTTATTTTTTATGGAAGTCGTGGAATCTCGCAGTCGTTGAAATTGGTTAAATCGACCGTGTGCAGTATTCTCAAACTATCCCGTGAACGGCATACAATCGATCGGATGGATCATAGCAAGCGTCGTAGTGGAACTAAGGATCGGCAGTTGCATTTGAAGGTTTTGAGAACGATTAGGGCAAACCAAGGATTATGATATCGCCGAGAAAATCAATGATTTTCAATGCCAGTAAACAACCAAACAGGACACTGAAGCAGAATCTAGTGGTTAAAAGAAGTCCCGGAAGTTGAACAATGAGGTTCTTACGATGTACGAAAAAAGTAGGATGAAATGTTCGTGAAATCTGATGAGACTGCACAATTCCGGTTCCTCGATAATAAAGTCAATCAATCACTGAAGAATTCTTTTTCCATGTTCCTTTGACCAATCCATCCCCAAAAAATGACCCCCATATTAACCTAGAGTAAACAACAAATCAACGGTCCAAGTCCTACTAATCGTAGTATTAAATCATTATCAAAGTTATTTACAAAAAACAAAGAATTATAGGCTCCGTAAAGCTAACGCAAATAAGTCTCTTAAATAAACGAATAAGTTAAAAAAAAGAAACGTTCTTCAAGATGGAGCATGGGCAGCATCCCGGAAAAAGTTCTGTAAAGCCACTGGTCGACGTGATGTACCTAGTCATTTTTGCCGATAAATTCGCAAGAAAGCTTATGATCAGGCATGGTATTTTACACTGCGGACAAAAAAACACAGGTTTTGGAGACAAACAAGTTTATGGATTCTAAAACAAACGAGCAAGAATGCCTGAAAAAACGCATTATTTCTTACATTAAAGCGCACAATAGACCTGTAAAGTTTTGGCCTGATTTGGCACACTGCTACTATAGTGGAAAAACACTACAGTGGTATCGAGACGATGGGGTGGATTTCTTCGAAATAGACATCAATCCACCCAACTGCCCCCAATTAGGCCAGTTGAAAAATATTGGGCAATTGTCAAACAGAAGTTGGAGAAGAGTAGAAAGGTGACTCAGGATGCAACAGAGATGAAGAGATGGTGGAACAAAATGGCCAACAATGGTCAACAGAGTGTCCAAAATATGATGAGTGGTATTCGAAGAATAATTCGAGATTTCATTAAAACCGAATCGTAATATTTTTTTCATTATTTTGCCTTTAAAGTGCAATTAATGAACTTCATTTAAGTGGCTGAATATTTTTATTTAATTATCATGGTTCCGAGATACATCCGTTATATGATTCAAGCTTTAATTTTTGGAGCATTTTAATTTTTCTATGAGAGAATTTAATTTCTGCATTGCTACCACCCTCATTTACCTATAGTCACTAGATTCATAGTCTGGCGGATACAACGACGGGAGCCAATTTGAACTTTCACCGGGGCCAATCGAGCATTACGAATTTCACGCCAACTCGTCTTCGTGATTGGCAGCACCCTCTCAGAATCCAATGAAACTTTGTGGGTGGGTAAACTATGTCTTTTCAAGCAACTTTGCATACTTTGTTTTTTCAAAATTAATCTAGACTACCATTTGAAAAGGGCTTATGTTTTTTGATCATTTTTTTTTAAAATCCACATAACTCAAAAAGGAAAAGACATACAAAAAAGTAATGTATGGATGACTTTTAGAAAATTGTCCTAACTTTCATGAAAAAAATTGTAAAATCGATTTTTGCACGCTAAAAAAAAATTTTCAGATATAAAGTCGATTTGCAATAAAATGGCTATCTAAGAATTGGTCGAAATTTTTTTCAAAAAGAGGCAATATAATTATTTAAAAGTTCGCTTTACATTGTAAGATGGGCACTTTTAAGGAAAATAAGTTTTTCTAACAAAAAATTTTCCATGTCAACATAACTCAAAAAGGAAAAGACTTACAAAAAAGTGATGAATGGGTGACTTTTGGAAAATTGTCTTAGCTTTTATGAATTTTTTTTTTTCTAAATTATAAGATCGATTCTTACACGCTAAAAAAAAAAATTTAAAATTTATGGTCAATTTGCAAAACAAAAAGGCTATCTTAGAATTGGACGAAATTTTTTTTAAATATAGGCGATATAATTGTATTAAATATCGACATACATCGCGAAATGGGCACTTTAAGGGAAAAAAAATTAGCAACAAAAAATTGTTTTGTCCAATTTTTACCGTGTATCGCGCCAACTCGTCTTATAATTTGGTCCTTATACCTCACAGAAGCCAATTAAATTTAATTTTAATGACAATTTGGATTTTTAAGGGTCTGTGAATGTTTGAAAAATCAAGGCTACTATTTGGAAAGGGCTTATTTTTAAATCTATATAATAAAAATGAGTTGGGGTTTCCTTTGTCACGATTTAACTCGCGAGCGGAAGAACCGATCGGCGTGAAATGTTGTATGCAGAGATTTTTAGGGCCGGAGAATAATCTTATGATGGTTTGAGACCACTCCCTTTACTGGAAAGGGGGGCTCCCATACAAATGAAACACAAATTTCTACACAACTAATCAAGCAAAAGAAACCAAATTTAGCATGTGTGAGTTTTTGAAAGCAAAAAAGGTTTTTATGGTAGCTTGAGACCCCTCCCCTCTCTAGAAAGGTAGGCTCCCATACAAATGAAACACATATTTCTGTATAACTCGAGAACTGATCAAGCAAAGAAACCCAAATTTAGCATGCGAAAGTTTTTGGAGGCAAGAAATGTTTTTATGGTAATTTGAGACCCCTCCCCTCTCTAGAAAGGGAGGCTCCCATACAAATGAAATACATATTTCTGTATAACTCGAGAACTGATCAAGCAAAGAAACCCAAATTTAGCATGCGGAAGTTTTTGGAGGCAAGAAATGTTTTTATGGTAGTTTGAGACGCCTCCCCTCTCTGTAAAGGGAGGCTCCCATACAAATGAAACACATATTTCTGTATAGCTCGAGAACTGATCAAGCAAAGAAACTCAAATTTAGCATGCGAAAGTTTTTGGAGGCAAGAAATGTTTTTATGGTAGTTTGAGACCCCTCCCCTCTCTAGAAAGTGAGGCTCCCATACAAATGAAACAAATATTTCTGTATAACTCGAGAACTGATCAAGCAAAGAAACCCAAATTTAGCATGCGGAAGTTTTTGGAGGCAAGAAATGTTTTTATGGTAGTTTGAGACCCCCCCCCCTTCGGGAGGGGAGACCCCCATAAAAAAAAAAAAAATTTTTTAGGAAAAACAGGAGGCCAATGAAGCAAATGAAACCAAATTTGGCATGTTAAGGTTTTTGCAGGCAAGAAATGTTTCTATAGCAGTTCAATACCCCTCCCCATTTTGAAGGGGAGAGGGGCTCCCCCTACAAATAAAAAGCAAATTTCTGCATGACTCGAGAACTAATCAAGTAAATGAATCCACTTTTAGCATATGGAGGTTTTTGGAGGCTAGATTTCTATATACATAAAAATGAATTTCTGTCTGTCAGACCCTTATAGACACGGAAAGTTCTGAACCGACCAACGTGAAAATTTATATGAAGGGGTTTTTGGGGCTGGGGAAGGTTCTTATGATTGTTTGAGACCCCTTCTCTCTCAGGAAGGGGCGCTCTCATACAAATGAGACACAAATTTCATCATAACCCGAGACCTAATCAAGCAAATCGAATCAAATTTAGCATGTGGGGGGTTTTGAAGGCAAGAATGTTTCTATGGTAGTTCAAGACCCCTCCCTTTCTGAGGGGGGGGGGGCTTCAACCAAATGAAACTCACATTTTTATTATAATCGATGAGCCCAGTGTGATGGTTCGAGAACTAATTAAGCAAATGGAACCAAATTTGGCATGTGGAGGGTTTTGAAGTCAATGATTGTATGGTGGTTTGAGAAACCACCCCCTCTGGAAGGGAGGGCTCCCATACAAATGAAACACAAATTTCAACCAAAAATGAGAATTATCCAGGTTACTTAAACACAAACCGTGTATTTCTCGGGTAAGAAGCATGTTTTGATAGAAGTTTGAACCCCTGCTTATTCAAGAAGAAAAAAACTCATTTCGAAAAAAAAACCATAAACGTGACAGTTATATTAAATTTTCCTTCATTTAGTTGCAAGCGTAGCAGCGCACGCACCGGGTTCAGCTAGTTATTAATAATTTTAAATTTTAGTGGTAATACAATTGAACCAGGTGGTTGATCCTGTTTTTAACCAACATTCGATGTATATTACAAGAAGGACAATAAATTGGAAAACAAAAGCTTTGTCATAATATCTGAAGTATTGACCCATGACTCAATAGCAGTTCAGTTGTTTATATCAAAATTGCTAGATTTCATTGAACAAAATTCAATATATTGCTCAAGAATTATTTTCATGTCAGATGGAGCAGCGGCTCATTATAAGAACAAAAAGAACTTTGCCAGCGTGTGCAATTTCAAGTCCATGTATGGATTCGAACGTCTCATGGGAAAGGTCCATGTAATGCTATTGGTGGTTATCTCAAGCGAATGGCCAAGAGAACAAGCCTTGCTCAAGATTATGGAAACACAATCAAAACTTCTCGAGAACTATATGACTGGGCAGTTGCAGAGTCAAATAAAAGTATTACAAAACAGAATTTCTGCTTCATATCAGCTTGAGGAATTCTATAGCCACGTAAAGACAATACCTGCAACACAGGTTCATTGCTTTGTACTTATTTCAGAAAATCAAATTTCAGCTAAAAGGTTTTCTGATTCAAAGGATAATCCAAAGAAAATCACTTTGTATAAGAAAGATTTATAAAATTAATATATGAAGCTATTTTAATTACTAATACGTGAAGATGTACTTATAAAAAAATAATAAAACAAAACCCTTACCAATGAACCTATGAGTTTTCATTGACATAAACAATATTTCGAAAATTTAAATAATGTCATATTTAAATCGTCTTTAAATGCATATGCATCAACCATTTAAAGACGACTAAAATATGCTAATTATTTAGATTTATCAGCCCCCCTCTATCACAATTTTTCCCATTCCTTTTACACATTCTGTAACAAATCTTAAACTTCCTTCCGCCCATCTTGCAATGGTTGGAGAACTTTTTGACAATTATATTGCCTTTATTAAAAAAAATCGTCCAGTTCAAAGAGAGCCATTTTTTGCAAGTAGACTTTAAAGTTTAGAACATAATTTTTTAATTTGTGGGAATCAATCTTACAATTTTTAAAATACTTTTCATAAGAGTAAAGCCAATTTTCTAAAACTCACCCATACACCATTTTTTTGAAAGTCTTTTCCTTTTTGAGTTAAGTTGATTAAAAAAAAAGTCGATCAAAAAACTTAAGCCCTTTTCAAATGGTAGTCTTCATAAATTTTGATAAGAACAAGGTATGCAAAGTTGCTTCAAAAGACAAAGTCTACACACTCACAAAATTTCATAGGATTCTGAGAGGGTGCTGCCAAACACTGGACGAGGTGGCGTGAAATTCCTCATTACTGTTATTATTACAATGAATTGGTGGAGAGTATAGTCACTAGATTAATTTATATATTATTTATATGTTTATAAACACAATGCTCTCCACCAATTCATTGTGGTAAAAATGTAATGCTCGATTGGCTCCGCCAAGTGACAGTTCAAATTGGCTCCTGTCGTTGTATCCGCCAGACTATGAATCTAGTGACTATACATTTACCTACTGGCATTCTTTTTTCATGGAAATTTTTGTTTTTGTATTTTAGTCCTTTAAGGTAAATTAAAGATTTTCAGAGCCACGCTTAGTAAGTGACATTTTGTTTGTACCAGAAGGCTGATTCCAGAAATCCCAAACACACAGGACTGAAGAGCAACGGTAGTCTCTGGAAAAGTAAGAGCATCATTAAGTGTTTTCATTCTTATGGTCGACCACCAATTGCATCTAGAATACTAAAAAACGCGATTAAAGTGTATTCCAAAATCCAACGTTTGCAAATCTCCAGGCAATTTCACCGCAAGGCGTCTTTCAAAAACAGATCACACAAACCACCAGTCAACTTCTCTACGAGGAGCTTTAATAAACGCTAATTATTCCACTTGAATTATTTTATTGACGTGAACAAAGTAACTTTGTCCAACAGCCATAAAGATGCTCTACTTAAATCTGTGACTTTAAGAGACGACTCTGCCCTGTGCACGGAGCTCTCGAGAACGGCGACAAGATGCATTTCGTTTCGTTTTTTCACACTGTCGGTCCTGTGTCACCCGGTGACAAGCTGCAAAGATGTTGCTCATCTTTCCTTTCTCCGCTAGAGAGGGTAGCAGCCAAAGTACCTAGTGCATGCAAATACGCTGCAATTACGTGAAACATTAAAATCTTCATCCACCACATTAATAATTTAGAGCGTGTGATGTTCTCGGTTAATGGTGGCAATGGCGACACTGCTACTGTTGCTTTCACACAGATATATAACTGTGAGCTCTGTCAAAATAAGACACTTGAGTGAACATCGGAAAGGGCTTATTAAGGCGAGTTGCTAAAGTAAACAACAACATATTTCACCGTTCTCCATCAGCCGTGAGCAAACCAGACCCAGATCGTATATTCACGCACGACGCACCTCTTGCACCGTGATTCATAGACCGCGGAGAATGGGAAGGTATGTTTATGGTGCCAAAGTGAAAATGTCAACTGCCCGAGAGTGGAAAATATTTCACCCGCACTGCAATGCTCCACAGCAGCAGCATCGTCATTCCGTTTGGCTGCCGTCGTTGCTATCGAACGACTGTGTATTATTTGTAAGGTGGCCTAGTTAACCATCATCACCAGGCAGGCGGATTGGGCATTTCCCAACAAAATATTTTTCCTAACGGTACATGTTCCTTCGCAGATTGGATACAAAACAATGATGGAATTCTCCGCTAGTGCCTGTGACATGCTCTGCTGAGACAGAAGCCAGAACCATGGAGACGGATTATCTTAGACAATACTTTTGGTCGGCGTACAACTCATCGCATATACCTTCTCGCCGATCTAATAGCTTGGCTTGTTTGTGGATTCTAATTAAATCCTAGCAGTCAACTGAAGAAAGATACGCAACGGTGGGTCTCTCATTCGAGCCGAAGAAATGGCACTTCTGATTGGTGCCGTATGAATGTACAGGGAACATAAATTTCCACCGTGAGATACGGCACGCTTGCGTGTGAAATCCAAACAACAGCTGATGGGTTTAGATTAATTCTTCACTGACACTTGAACATGATACCGCTGTCAGCGAGTGAAGTAGTGCAATTTCACAGCGGCGACGAATAAAAAAAAAACAAGTTAGGAAACTTGTTGAAAGGATGATGATTCCATTCCCATTTGCACTGCTGTTGCATGAGTGGATTCCAATAGTACGTGATGTCCCAATCAGAGCACTCTGAGTAAGCGTTATGAGTATGGAAACATTTGGCAATGCGCAATGTGTATGAAAACATATCTTAGCACCTAATAGGAGAGACTATGCTACCAAACTATAGACCCGTAACGCTGGTAGATTACCTTTTCGTGGTGCGTTACGGGGTGTCAGATCTACCACCGAACCCTAGTCTTTGTAATAAATCCGGCTTTGACTGATAAAGGGGCGCGCCTAGAAGAGTTCTACAGGGGGTTTAAATAGCGGAAACTTTCAATAAAAGTCGATTCATTGCCAAGAAAACAAATAATGAAAACTGTAACAACATTGAATACTTCATCATTTCTCAATAGTGATGAAGTAACTCGACATGCACTAAACAATGGATACAAGATATACTACAATAGATCAAATTACTGTTCGCAGTGGTTTATGGAACAGAGAGAAAAAAATGCTACCATAAGGAAAATATCACGGATGATTTAATCCTGTCCTTGATAAGATGTTTTTGTGACAGTGTTGGGAAGTACCTGGTGGTCAGTCACCCAACGATTACCTGTCGATCTGCCAAATTTTCGCAAACCGACTGCTTAGAATTAAGGCCTGTACTCGAAAAAAATGCACCATTTTTATCCATGTGTAACTTTTTTGTCCGTGAGTAAAAATTGATGAAAATCTGAGTATAACTAGTTTGGAGTAAATTGTTTACATGTTTCAACAAAATGCATAACAATCGGTTCAGTGGCTATTGAGATATCATCGAAACAAGAAGAAAATCGCCTGAGAATTTTGCGTCCCGTCATGGAAAATCCGACTGCGACCATGAGATGGGTCGGAAGACAACTGGGAATCACCCATACAACTGTGTCTCGGGTGGTAAAATCGTTTGAGGACTCCCAGACAACCAAGCGGCGGGCTGGAAATGGAAGAAAATCGAAGAAAGCTGACCCTGTGAAGGTCCAGAAGGTGTTGGATTATTTCAAGTGTAATCCGAACCTTTCGATTCGCGACGCGGCTCTGAAGGCAAAGTGTTCCGCCTGGTTCGTTCAGCAAACCATGAAACGAGCTGGGCTTCGTGTATTCAAGGTCCGCAAGGCACCGAACCGGCGTGATCAACAAAACATGGCGGCCAAATCCCGCGCAAGGAAGCTGTATCGAGAGCGGATAACGAAACCGATGTGTGTGGTTATGGATGACAAAACCTACATCAAGGCAGACGCAAAGCAGATACCGGGGCTGGAGTTCTACGTTGCCAAATCACGGTTTGATGTTCCGGAAGACATAAGGAAGAAGAAAGTGCACAAGTTCGCCAAATTCACCAGAGATTCGTCCGTTGGAAAGATTTTGGGCCATAATAAAGGCCAAAGTTCGAAAATCGTCCAAGGTGTTTACGAACGAGCTGGAGTTGAAGAAAGAATGGATGAAAGTGACCAAAAAGGTCGGCTTCACCATTGCACAAAATGTTATGAGAGGTCTTAAGGGAAAGGTGCGGGCTTTCAGCGATGGAAAGGAAATTGAATAAAGTAATTATGCTGAAACATAATCCATATGTATAAATTTATTCCCTGAAAATTTCAAGAAAATCCAACTAAAAATAAATTTTTGTCGAACACTTTTGTCTGGTGCATTTTTTTCGAGTACAGGCCTTATCTCAAATTGTAATAAATATTCTGCCCACTATATCACAAAATATTGCGAGTAGTTGAACGGATTGGAGATAAGGAAAGCATTGGGTACAGGACCAAGTTTTCCCCGGTTGGTACCAAATTAATGAGCGTAGGAATCAATAGAATCAATATAAGTTACTAATGCTATGATGGGCCACCAATCGGAGGAGCAGCCCAACTTGTCTTATCTCTATTTGCAGGATATCCACAGAAAAGAGGGCAAGCCGCTGCTCATGCCTAACTATCACCTACACAGGCAAAAAAAGCGATCACCAATATTTAAGAGTTTACGGTGATTAGGTCATGCCCGACTGTTCGGGGTGCGGTGCAACTGGCCTTCGATGTTCTGTTGCTTGGATGAGCGGTCCCATGCTTCTGGCGTAAAGTGCTAGTTACATAATTTTAGCGTATCGTTAACCAAAATGAACCCTGCTGTTGACCTTTTCCCAACTATCCAACATCCCAGTGATTTCTCGTGGAAGTGCAGAGGATTTCTCGGCTTCCTTCATAGCGAGTATCACGTCAACACGTTCCTTCCCTTCTCTACTTGACCATAATGGGTTTTTACACATTGAGGATGTATGTTAGTCCCAAACATCATCTATTGTTTTTTTGTGTAAATACAGCTGATCTATCAAAAACGAAGTAGCAACCGTGGGCGGTCAATCATGCTCATGCTCATGTTCAGTGTACAGTAGGGTGCCAATGTATGGGAAAAATTTGACCATCGAATTTCAAGAATGAGTAATGAGTAATTTGACTGACACGATCCAACAAACTACTTCACCTAAAACACATATAGGAACTGAATTTTTGATATATTGCCAAATTTTTAATTGAATGAGAAGTCCAGCTAAGATGAAAGAAATTCAAAACAAAACTTTGTGTTGTTCCTACCCAATAACTTTGGCAAATGAAACCAATTGGAATAATAGTGTACGAAGTGAAGAAGTTGTTGGAAGCAGATATAATGTTTATAGGGATGACAGAACCCAAGTAGCACACGAAACATCTTTTATATTCAACACTTAGTTTTCATGTTTCATTTGAGTAATTCTGCAGTAACAAAAAGCATAATTGGTAACAGCAGAGTTTATTTCACGTATTCGAGATACTAGATATTTCATTGATGTTGCTTGAAAGGCTTGCTAAGACCATTCAAAACAAACATTTGAGTTAGTCGGAATTTGTTTGTCTTTGAAAACTTGCAGCTAAGTAAATTTAATCATGACGTTGCATACCTTGTATATTTCTGTATATGTGATGTTTATTATGAAGTAGTTTTGACCTCGAGTGCAACAGATAAGGTACATTCTTGATCCAATAAATTCTGATACCTAGAGTATGCATAATGTGTTTTTTGAGCCACATGCGCAACGTAATGAGAACGCAACATAAAGTCAATAAATAATGTTACGTTCTTGCAACGTTCAATTGCAATTTACCACAACAGTGATGACGATTGAAACATATCCAAATGAAATGTACACTACCTACAACATGTTTTTTTATATGCATTAAAAAATAATCCATACATAATCTGATCAGACTAGATAAGGGTTGATTTCTAAAGGTTATTGTTATTGTATAAGGCCTAACAAAGAAAATGGCTTAATGTGCTCATTATGCAACCTCTACAAGTTATGATTGTTGTGGTAGTGGCTATTACTCTTTAACTTTTAAACAAGGATCACTCAAAGAGTGAAATCATAATATTTTCATTTTCAGCTGTCCTAACAAATGAATATAAATTAAACAGCTACCTATGTAAAGCTGAAATAAATTATCTTCCCAAAAAATATAAACAGTTGTGAGATTACTAGTTGTGCGTAATGAACATAGGCTGTTATGTTTTTGAATTAACTCTGTCAACGGTTTACATAGAAATAAATCAATGATTTCACAAGAAACCCGTAGATCAATTTTTATGACATAATTTTTGCTATGTTCCCAACTATAACTAAATGTATTCATCACATAGTAGTATTTTGGTATTGGTAAAATTTTAAATGTATCAGTACTTGATTGAATATTTTTCAAATGGTTTACTTAAATCAAAACCCAAGCAACAATATATGTAGAGAAGGGATTATAATGTTTTGAAGATGGAATAATCGATGTATCTTATGCGAAAATAATCATCGGAAAGTTGATTTAAAGTTGTTTAATATGATCTGGTTTCATGAAATTTTATGTTGAGTTTAGAGAATATAGATAGGTTCAAATGAAATGCTTAAAGTAACAATGAAAATAAACTTTATCTAGTTTAACTTAAATGATGAGACGAAGTTTTCATCTTATAAAAGTAATTTATTAAATTTGTCGCTTAATTAATTCAGAACAGCAAACGACTTCTTATTAAACTTCTTTAAGAAATCATACGATTGATTTTTTTTTTTTTTTTTGGCTAGTAGTTTTTCATCCTAATTGCACTATAAGTTCTACACAAATTTATGTTTAGAACGGTTTGATATTTAGCGCCTACATGCTAAAATATCTGCACATTTGTCTAAAATAATTGAAATAACGTCCTCTTAGGATCCCATCTAGGCCCTCTTTTGTTTATTCTTTTCGTAAACGACATTTCATTCATTTTTTCAAAGTCCTTATATATACCGACGATATAAAGCTCTTTGAAAAAATAAGAAACAAAGAAGATTACAAGATATTTTAGGAAGAAATACATATTTTCTATATTTGGTGTAACAAAAGCCTTTTACAATTACATGTTCAAAAATGTAATGCGATAGCATTTAGCAAAAAACAAGACACACCTGACATTATGATCACTCTAGGAAATCAGTCTGCAGGAAAGTGCATAAGAATTCGTGATTTAGGAGTTATGCTGGATTCTAAACTAACATTCATTGACCATTATAATACAATAATTAACAGAGCCAATAACATGCTGGCATTTATAAAACGCTTTAGTCATAGTTTTTACGATCCTTACACAATCAAAACATTATGCATTGCCCATGTGAGGTCAATACTGGAATATTGTAGTGTAGTCTGGTCACCTTTTTCAGTCATCCATGAAGAGCGAATAGAGTCTGTACAAAAACAGTTTTTATTGTTTGCATTGCGTAAACTAGGTTGGAAAAGATTTCCTCTCCCATCCTATGAAGCGCGCTGTAGGCTTATCAGCATGCAAACACTAAAATATTATAATATCGCACAAACTACGCTAAATTTGGACCTTTGAATCACATGATGGCAACCTGCAATCAACATAGCGATACAATTGACTTTACAGTTACAAAATTCAAATTGAAGCAATACTGGATAATGTAAACAAGGCGCTGCTTAGTTTAATGTTATGCATTTATAACTAGGATTAAGAAAAATATGTAACAAACGGTCTACTTATGATTGACAACAATAAATAAATAAATTTCGAATACTTGGGAATCACTCGTACAGTGAGGTTGTTTTCAAACAACTTAAGGTCTGTATCCGCAATAATCCGGACACCTCAAAACATGAATAAAACATAAATTTCGCATTATATTTCCGTCGTGGGGGCGACCCCGGCGTAGTGGTTAACTTCCATACCTCCCACGCCAAAGTCACGAGTTCAAATCTCACCCCCGGACAAGTTACGAAAAACACCCAAAGAGGTGTTTGAGTGACTGCACGACGGGAGATGAACCAGCCCGAGGCTGAAAATCTCGATAATAAAGAAAAAAAAAAATCCGTCGTAGTTGTTTATTTCAGATTCATGGGATGTGTTTTAACAATTCGTGAAGACAAAACATAGTTATTCGGTAATTGCATAAAATTTTCGAACTTTGCGCTTAAATCCGCCATTAGGGTTTGTACAGACTCTTCAGAAATCGTAGAAGCCGTCTTTGTCCACATTTGCTGGAAGTGTTTGATGTCTTTGATTCTTTGCTTCTTTCCAGAAAGCTTCCGCTTCATCAGAGCCCAATATCTCTCGATTGGTCGTAACTCTGGGCAATTTGGCGGGTTTGAGGTTTTTGGTACAATGTTCACTTGATTTGCTTGGTACCACTCCATCACAGTTTTAGCATAGTGGCATGATGCCAAATCGGGCCAGAACAAAGGTTTTTCTTTGTGACTTTTGATGAAGGGTAGCAATCGCTTCTGCAGACACCCTTTCTGATAGATCTCCTTGTTGATTGTGCCTGTCGTGGCGAAAGATTTACTCTTTTTGCCACACGTGCAAATTGCTTGCCACATAAGGTATTTTTTGGGAAATTTCGATGCCTTCTTCGTTCTGAAATGCTCAGCTGTAGCATTTCTGGCCATAGCAGAATAAAAAGCCAGCCCTAGAAGCTGCTTGAAATCCTCCAGGACATAAGTTTCATCGTCCATAATAACGCATGAAAACTTCGTCAAATATTCACAGTACAAACGTCGAGCCCGTGATTTTGCTGCCAAGTTCTGTTTGTCGTTGCGATTTGGAACTGTTTTTACTTTATACGACTTAAGTCCCAAACGTTGTTTTGATTTTTGGACAAAACCAGGCGACATCCCTATTTTACGAGCCACCGTTCGAATGGCGAGATTTGGGTTTTTCGTTAATATCCTTTGCACCTTTCGGTCCATGACAGGATCAGCGCGTCCAATGTTTTTGTTTCCTCTCCACCGTCAAACGTTCCGAAAATGATTTGAGCACTTCGTGAACAGTGGATTTAGGCAAATCCAATGTTTTTGCAAGGTCCCGTATTGACAAGTCAGGATTTTCCGTACGCCCGTACAAAATTCGCTCGCGCACTTGTTTTTATGTCGTCGCCATCTTGAACACTAAACATGAAATGTAAACATCAATCATAGTCTTTTTCATCATAGACTCTCAGCTATACCACAGTGAAATTTTTCATTCCTTCGGGCAATATTTCAAAAGTTACAATGATTTGAAGGTGTCCGGATTAATGTGGATACAGACCTTAATCGCATGGTCATATTATTTTTTCTAACATAATGTGGAAATAAGTTTTGAGCAAGTGTAATCCTTACACTTTATGCTAACCAAACCCTTTTTTCCATTTCATTCCTATACTCTTCCTTTTTCTTACTACCCGTCGAGTAAATGATGAAAGGGGTTACAGGAAATCGAGGCACAATATCCCCATTAGATAGGAACGAGCCGCCTGAGCCAACCATCTGCTACTACTAGCAATATCTCATCGATAGTTAGAAGAAGAAGAAAAACGCTAAAAAGATTTTGAAGTTATTGCTTGAGATAAGTGGTTGATAAAAGTGCATTCCCATACGTCCCAAAAACGAGCAAAAAAAAATGAAAAATCTACTAGCTGAGTTCGAACCAGAGTTATTTTTAAGAAACTTTTTCCAGGACATCTATTCTCGAAAAATTAATCGAGGTAGAGTTACACAAATTTGACTGTTCAAAAAAATCCATCCACCGGGACGTCAAAGGATATGAGTTAACAAAAATAGAAATCCTACCCACGGACAACCGTATAAGGTCAAAAGATAGCAGCAATACGTTGCATGTAAAAATATTCGACCATCATCTCATATCCATAAATGGCCACTCCATCTCTGCCGCATGAAAGTGTCTATTTTCCCGCATCTCTCCCAAAAAAAAAATGGAACACGCATATCACAACATGGCCGTACCGATTGATGCATGTAAACACAGCCGGCTATTTTTACCGGATGATGATAATGTTTATCCGCCAGCTCAGAGAAACCACTATGCATGTAATACAAATGATTTGCACGTTTTTGTCTATCCGTACTATTTTTGACCATCCCACCGAATCGAACTGTTTGTGTTTACAAACGTCACGCAGACCGTTGCTTGAGGCTGCCCATGAATGTATTTAGAACATATGTGCGTGATGGAGCCGCATGAGTCGACGGTGTAACAACGTCAGCCCGTTTCGGTATTATTTACGTTAACAACAGTATGGCAGCAATGATGACCGACCACTACTGGCAGGAAGGCACGCGTAATGTTTCAAGATAAACAGCTGGGCGCTTGGTTCGGGGGCGATGGCTTGCCGCTTTGTTTATAGTGAATTATTTGCAAAACGGTATCGGGGGAAAACGAAGCGCGTAAGTTTTATTTTGGTCGATTTTCCGTGCAGGGATATTTTCGGAATGTGCGTTATCTGTTTGTAAATACATTTTGTGAGTAAATGCGGTAATGACTGACCGATGATATGCATCTGAAATAGGCGTGACGTACTTTTCTGTGTTGAATACCAATTTAAAGCTATTCTGACGTTATTGAGTACAGCATTCAATAGTTATACTCAAGGTTTAATCTTTCGAACTTTCAGTAACATGAATTAAAAGTCCGACTGCTAACCAGTAGATCAGCTGACAACTCCTGCACACTCTCTGTCCAAGTTTTCAACGCTTCAAAAGCATTTCCCTATAAACAGTAGCTGCTGTACGGTTACTCTGCTCGGGAATGTCTAATTTTAGAAGTTAATTTAAACACTTTGTACATTGCTGCCCGCTAAATATAGCCTCACGCGGAATGGCATCAGGCAGCGGAGACTTACCCATGCCCATCTTTTTGCACTGTGACACACTACTTCGGCCTAGAGTTGCCGCAGCAGAAGCCGTAGAGCTCTACCTACCTATATCGACCTACTGGAGCAGAAGCAGCGGGAGTTACAGGATTCAAATGTAAATAAAACCAAAATGTATACAGTGCCCGCAAATAGCGTGACTTCACATCGTGGTTCATGGGGCACGCGTTCGAGCAAACGGTGGTTGTTGGAATGTGAAAAACAGAAAGACGTAAATGGTGAAGTTTTCCACAATTAGAAGCTTCCTTCCAAAGTGGGTGCAAACGCAGACACACGAGGGAATGGAACCGAAGTGTGCGAAGAACGTGCCTTTGGAAAATGCCTAAGACTAGCATGGTGGAAACATGGATTAGCTAGCACTGCTAATATGTTCCAACGCAATTGTGAATTGGCCTGTGTCCTGTTCTTTGGCGAAGTAAGACAGATGGTAAAAGACATTTGATATTTAAGGTTGAATAGCCTGAATTAACTCATTACTTCGACAATAAACAATATCTAAACTGCCACCTCGAGATGTGAAGGTGACCTCACACTTAGAAATTATTAATTTTACACGAGACGTAATTCATGTTTGTAAAAAGTCGGGGAACGTAAACAAAGATTTCGTGTAAAATTATGTCTTTTGATACTGACACATACGCAAGTCGACAAAAGATGTGTTTAATTGCATTTATGTTCTCATCTATTTCAACTCATTCTTATGTGCTAAAGGACGCTTGCATGTGTCGGTCTCAGGGCACCGAAATTTACATGACATTTTGGTAGTGTGTAGACAACCACAAACTTGTCAATGTAAATACTGCTAATTTAGAAACTAAAATGCTTTTTTTGGCAACACAACTGATAGCTGTCAACAAAGATACAAATTACAAAAAAATGAGTCGCATCAACCTGCCAACAGGCAGATTGATTCTGCACAAATCGATTTCCCAAAATCTATCTTTTCGGGAATTTGCGAAAATAGCAAAGTGTTGGAAGATTGCTGTTTTCAAAATGAGCATGAGCATGACTGACCGCCCGAGGTTGCTACTCCGTTATTGCCAGATCAGCTGTTATTACACAGAGAACCAACAGATGATGCTTGGGACCAGCATACATTCTCAATGTGTAAAAACTGGTGATCCCAAACCAAGGCAATACTGGCGCCGGCTTCGGCCGAATGCAGGCCAAGTAGGAAATGGGTAGGAATATGTTGACGTGATACTCGCTTTATTGGAAGCCGTGGAGTCCACTGCACTTCAACGAGAAATCACTGGGATGTTGGATAAAATGGTTAGGTTTGCAGCGGGATTCATTTTGGTAAACGGTGTGCTGAGTTCAACTGACGTTGCCAGTGAATAAGATATTTAACTAATTTCCCGATTTATTCTCTGTTCAGAGATGCACATTAAAGTTATTCAAATTTTGGCACCGATTCAAACTAACAGTGAGGATGTTGGGGCCATTCACAAGTGTGGATGGTTTATTTCACCAGAATACATAAATATGTTATAACATCGAGTTTGAGGACCGGTTTAAACCAACAGTAAGGATGCTGTTGGGGCCACTCACCAGTGTGGGTGAATTATTACAATGGAATACAAGAATATGTTGAAATTTCCAATTTGACGACCGATTTAAACCAACAGCAAGGATGCTGTTCGGTTTCACCAGAATACAAAATATGTTGAAACATTGAGTTTGAGGACCGATTTAAACCAACAGTAAAAATGCTGTTGGGGCCAGTCAGAAGTGTGGGTGGTTTATTTCAATGGAATACAAGAATAAGTTAAAAACATCGAGTTTGAGGACCAGTAAGGATGTTTAAACAACAGTAAGGATGCTGTTGGGGCCACTCACCAGTGTGGGTGGTTTATTTCAACGGAATACAAGAATACGTTAAGAACATCGAGTTTGAGGACCGATGGAGATACAAACTTAAACCTCATAAGCAATTTGAATTAACCCCATTATTCGTCCCCCATATCGTCTTTGTTCATACCTGAAATTAATAAATAAAATGCATGCGCGCTTGTATTAAAGTAAATAAGGGGAATAGAAATTGTAATAAATGGTTGGTGTACTGTCGTAAGCAACATTTATATGCCAACGACGTCTCATCAGCTCGATAGACTACAAAAACTGAACGCAGATAAGCTTATTTATCTATTTATCTATTTTGGTGCAACATTTGCAATATATAGTAATGCCACGATTTTGTCAGTCCCTTCACGTACAGACAATTATTTTCCAATAATTTAACATCGGGTCATCTATGCCATCAGAAGAAATGTGCAACTCTGACTTCGACAATTCATGAGCTATAGAGTGCTATTTATTATCCACCGTTCTGATAGCACTGCTATGCATCAATATGCTACTGCTGCCATTGAAATGCTGAACTCGTTGCTTAAGTCAGATTAGGCTGCTCACGAACACAATGATGTCTTGTTGAACCAGATGAGAAGCCATCAATACTTTTACGCTTTCCCATGTGATGCAACATCAAACAGATCGCATTGTGATACGCAGCTAAATATCATTGAATCATTGAATATTAAATCATACTATAAGGAATTAATTACATCAGAATTCAGCGGGGGGTGAACAACATGCCAACAAAAGATTGTTCTAAAAACAAACCGTTCAAATGAGAGCTACCTGGACTAGTTTTTTTTTTTTCCACAAACATACGCACCGAATCCTATTTTCACGGATTTTCTTCACGGTTATTCGATAATATCATGGCTAATATCGAAAATGGCCTGCAATTACTTTTTGCGTGGGCTGCGTTACACATTAGCAACTAATCATTCTCTAAACGTTTTCTGAAATCATTTCAACCCATAATCTCAGTTATACCAACGCAAAAAATTGCGTTGCAACAGTTGAGTTGCGTTCACGGTTGAGTCACAGCCATGGACGCAACAGTTGTTTCGTTTGTCTTTGTATTGGTTCATCAGCACTTGTCCCATGCTGTGATGCCAGATTCAGGATAAATTGAAATCTATTCTAAATCTAGATATAATCATAGACTACAGGTTTGATAAACGATTACACTTCCAGAAAACTAGTCATTCGTCATGTTTTTATGTAAATTAGTAAAAATAAATGACAGAAACAATTAATCTTTAAACTGTTAATTCTTTTCTGGTCTTGTCACATAGAGAGCTATACAACAAATACACTAAAAATCGTTCCTTTGATTAGTGATGGGTCCTGTTTCTCAAGTTTAAAGCAGTTAGGACTAGAAACCGATGGTACATCTAACACTTTAACGCACCACGAAAAGGTGAACAACGAACAAGTACCAATTTAAAGCATTCATTAAACTAAAAATTTGGAACATATATGCTACCGTGACACGCATATCAGTCCCATCTTTGCTTGCTTTCCTATTCATATGGGACTGATATGCGTTTTACGGCAGTATGGTTGTTATTCAAAATTATCAAACCTCTGAAATACAAATAAAAATATTTAAAAAAATATATAAAAACAGTCATATCAAAATATTCGAAATCTCGAGTAATTCATGATTAGGACCAAAAAACCACCTGCAAACAATGACTCCAAATGCCAATCTCTCACGAATCACGAGAATCCCACTACATCCAGCTACTCCATATGGTAGAACTAACACTTTTCCACAAGATGCTACTTTCATTTCACGAGAGTGATTTAAGACTCAAGAGAAATCGACATTTGAAGTCACCGTCCACAGATGGCTCCAGGCCCCTAACATGTAGTTGGAAGTTTGCTGTTTTCAAAATTGTGAAAAAGAATAGTGAAATCTGTTCTCTTGTAGACCTACCAAAATCCGGACGCAGAAAGGGATCAATGGACCGAAAAAAGGAGCTAGCAGCAGTACATCTTTTGAAAAACCGTATGCTGTTCGCGAAATTTCCAAAAAATTGAGTATTAGTATAGAAACTGTGCAAAATATCACGAAACGTAACAACATCAGAGCTTATAAGAAGCAAAAAGTACCTAAAAGGACGAATGTCCAGAAAGCATAATCGAAAACAAGGTCACGGAGCTCTTACAACCACCTCCTGGAAGATCCAAACCGATACATTTTGATGGACGTCAAAACGTACGTTAAATTGAACACCAGTACAGCCAATTTTCTAATGTTGTGCAGAACAAGGGTGTACCCTAAAACGTTCGGGACATTAGAACCGAAAAGTTCAGAGAGAAGGTGTTGGTATGGCAGGCGATTTACTCTTGTAACATAAAGAATTCTTCTTATTTCACAACGTTGAGCCCGGCGGATTACAGCAAGGAGTGCATTGAAAATTGACTTGTTCACCAAAACCATCCTGTTCCCCCATTTGCCGAATCTAGCAACTGCTCACTATGCTGCTGCTATTTTGTAACTCATCATAAGTGAAAATAATCAGTTTTGTCGAGAAACCCACCAAACTGCCCTGAACTACGACCCATAGAAAAATTTACTGGGAAATTATTAAACGGCATGTCACAAAGGATTAAAGAGAAGCTAGTTCCGATGGTAATTTCAAGAAAATGTGGTCTACGGCTATGCGAAACGTTACGCTGAAAAATGAGCAAAACCTCATTTGAGGCATCAAGAGTAAGGTTCAATCAAATCTAATTAAAGTTTCCTCTATTTGAAGTTTCCTAGATGTACATTAATCTTCATTTAAGAAATAGAAACTAATGAATTTGTTCGAAAATAAACTGTTTTCGTTGAAAAATAGGTGTCCACTTTAATATATCACCAGTCCTTAGAACCAGCAGATTTTTCTAACGTTTTCATTAAAAAAATTGACAAAAATTGCCGATTTTTCATGGGTTTACCCAAACCCGCACAGACAAAACTACACATGCAGCATCAATCATAGTAACCCATGAGTCAACAGACAAAATTTGACAGCTCTACCAGTCGAACTCTAACCGTGAGGGCAAAAACAGTGAAGCAACTCCGTTCAGAAGTGTGCGCGTTCAAAGAACGGCACCCCACCGCGTCGAAAACGGACATCGTGCGGCACTTTGTGGACGCTGGATACGCCCGTTCAGACATCGACAACATCTTGGCACTATTAGACAACAATAAGAGCATCGAAAGACCCTGAGCGACAAGAAGCTCCAAAGGATGCTGAAGAGGAAGACCGAGGGAAAAGGTGCTACATCGCTGTGTGCGCTTGTCCGGGAGGTCGGTTCAACCGGCCAAACAGTAAAAAATTGATGTTTGTGCCACGATGATCCTAAGCACACGCCGTGCGAAAACTCCAAGTGCTTGTAAGTCCACCTCGAGCATTGTCTAAGTCTCATTCCCGTAGAAAACTCAGAGTCTTTTGGAGTTCATTATATAATAACGACTATTGTTCCTGTCCAACGGCACCGATGCACAGTGGTCAAAAAGTCCATATCAACGCTCTCTACTGATCGCTACCTACATAGTGGAGCTAGAGCAATGACGTCAGTGGTGGTAAATGTACTGTATTTTGATGTTTAAATTTTGACATTTTACATTTTTCATTACCAAATGACCATGACCAAATTGAACACACGTAAATGTGAACCGTCGTGGGAGAAAATTTCATGACATTCCTGCACAATGTTCTCAGGGCGACGAAACATTTCTGCTTCCACCAGCCGATGCACAGTGGGCAAAAATTGACCCAAAATCCCATTAATGTTGACGGGGCAGGGTAGGAATCCTGAAAAGTAGCTTTTCTTATGGCAAAAATACGGGGCATCGAATGGCGTTGGTCTCATTTAGGGTTGACCACAGTAAGTGTCCCATTTTTTCCGTTTCTCTCCTCATTTTGGATGCAAACTATAATGATTACCCAAAAATTCAACTCGGTGCTACTATTAGGTGCGCAACTAAGTCCCCGCTGTTTAGATATAGATGGCGCCAGTAGTAAGTGCTGGTCGAAAGTTGTACATCTCAAGCGTTATAAACCAAGCTCAGACATATGGTAAAAAAAACCGCTTTGCCAAATCAGTGATTTTGGTTTAGTGTTATATATTTTGGTTGTTTGAAGATGTCTGATTTCGTGCCAAATAATCGTCATTTGCGGGAAGTGTTGATTTTCTTCTTTCATTCGAAGAAAACGATGGCTGAAGCACATCGAGAGCTCCAAAAAGTTTACGGTGATGCTGCTTTGAGTGAAACAACGTGTCGTGATTGGTTTCGTCGCTTCAAAAACGGTGATTTCAGTGTTGATGATCGTCCGCGTGAAGGAAGGCCAAGAAACTTCGAAGACTCTGAATTGGAGGCATTGCTCGATGAGGATCCGTGTCAAACGCAAGAAGAGCTTGGTTCAGGATTAGGAGTTTCCCGCCAAGCCGTTTCTAAGCGATTGCATGCGTTGGGAATGATTCAAAAGCAAGGAACTTGGGTTCCTTGTGATTTGAAGCCAAGAGATGTTGAGCGTCGTTTTTTCGTCTGTGAACAACTGCTCCAGCGGCAAAAAAGGAAAAGTTTTCTACATCGCATTGTGACGGGTGATGAAAAATGGATTCATTACAGTAACCCAAAACGGAAACATTCATGGGGACTGCCCGGGCACCAAGTTGGTGTTATTTATTATGAGCTGTTGAAACCAAACGAAACCATTACCGGGGAACGGTATCGAACTCAATTGATGCGATTGAGCCGAGCACTGCACGAAAAACGGCCACAATACGAGCACAGACACGAAAAAGTGATTCTTCAGCATGACAACGCTCGACCTCACGTTGCGAAACCCGTGAAAACCTACTTGGAAACGCTCAAATGGGAAGTCCTACCCCACCCGCCATATTCTCATGATATTGCACCGTCCGATTATTACTTGTTCCGTTCGATGGCACATGGTCTCACTGGTCAGCAATTCCACTCATATGTGACATCTCTAAATGGCTTGATTCTTGGTAGCATCAAAAGACGAACAGTTCTATCGAAATGGTATACACGTTCTACCAGAAAGATGAGAAAAAGTCGTAGCTAGTGATGGGCAATACTTTGAATAATTCGTTTGTAACCTTTGTTCCTTTTTCACCAAAAAAACAGCGAGAACTTAGTTGCGCACCTAATATATTGAACCCAAGTGCTCTGTAAATTTGCAGAAAAAGCTGAAGAGCTGAATGGAACGAATTTAACTTTGTTCGGATGCCAGGAAGTGGTCCATTTAACCCGATTACCCCTCATAAAATGCATAAACTCATATACCATGCGGTTCTGAAGATTGGCGCCAGTAATAATACTCTCACTTGCACTGTACTTATGTAAAAATGTCCGGAAAATTGAGGGGTGATGGTCTCGTTTAGGGTTAACCTCAGGAAATCGTCCATTTTACGCGATTTACCCTCATAATTTGATAAACTCATATACCATGCGGGTTTGAAGATCGACGACAGTAATATTACTCTCACTTGCACTTTATTTATGAAAAAACGTCCGGAAAATCGAATGATGATGGTCTCGTTTTGGGTTAACCTCAGGAAAGGGTCCATTTTACCCGATTTCTCTCATACTTGAAAAAACTCAAATACCATGCGGTTTTGATTATTGGCGCCAGTAATATTACTCTCACTTACGCTGTAAAGGGTTTCCACAGTTAAATTGCATCACTTCAAACTCGTCCTCAAAAAAAGTCTCTAAAATACAATGTATATTCTTGGTTTAGGTATTTTTATTTCACTGTATTTCTTCACCAAATCCCAAAGCCCGAACTTTCTTCTTAATATCACGCATAAGATTTTGTACAACGCTTGAACTGACATTTTTTTCCGCTTTCAACCATGACTTCAACATTTCCTGTTCTGTAGTGACAACTTTAGGATGCTTACGAAGTTCGTGCTTCATTATAGCCCAATATTTTTCAATTGGCCGCAACTCTGGAGAATTTGACACCATTCGTTTTGTACCACTCCAGAACAACCTTGGAGTGACAAGAGGCTAGTTTCGGCCAAAAATTGTAGGAACGTTGTGTGTTTTGAAAAACGGAAGCAGTCGTTTTTTCAGGCATTTCTTTCATGTATACTCGACCATTTACAGTTGAAGTTGTCATGAAAGGCTTGCTCCGTCTTCCACACAAACAAATCCCCGGCCAAATCATGAAATTCTTGGGGAACTATGACACTTGCTGTTTCCTGAGAGACTCTGGAACATCGAACTTGTCTTTCGCAGTCACATACTGGTTGCCGGAAATTTGTTTAAAGTCCGCTTTTATGTGTGTTTCATCGTCCATGATGCAGCAGTGTGGTTTCGTCCACATTTGTGTGTACAGCTTACGCGCACTTGTTTTAGTTGTCCTACCACTCGCTTGAGATCCTTCATACAGTACGGAACACTTTTTCTACCACTCACCTTCTTCCGATCGACAATTAAACGTTCACGGAAACGTTTTATAACACGAGACACTGTAGACTGGTGAATTTTCAACATCTGATGGTTCGGTGCGAAAGAAGTGGGTTGTCGAGGTGCGTGTGTAAAATGTCCTCGCGCACTTGCTGTTCCTTCGACTCCATTTTCAAAACTACGACACATTTCACAATGAAACTCACGCAGTTGAAACAATACACGCTGAAGTCATTTCACGCAAAATTTCGTTGAAACCAACCCAAAGGGTGAAATGTTACAGCTTATTGAAAGTGATGCAATTTAACTGTGGACACCCTTTACTTCTGTAAAAATGTCAACAAAAGAGCTTTGAACTGATTGTAAATATTTCCGGCCACTACCGTCTGCTGGGGTTTTATACTCAAAACAAATATACTTTAATAGGTTTTGACGAAAACATTTAGATAGAAGATGTTGTATTTTATGCCGAGCAATACATTTGTCCCCAAAACAAACTTAATTCATCAGAGCATGCCTATAATTAGGAAAACTACCAATACCCTTGGCCTTTCGGAATTCACTCCGGAGGTAATCATCGCCGGGATGAAAACGCGGGCCCTCTTCAAAATTATTGAGTGGGATCGATATCGCTCGGAGCAGTGTGGCCACGGAACGCAAAACTGCCATATGAAATCGTGGTTTGGCGCCCCTATGGACAAATGTGCCCCACTGAAGTGCACCAACTGTTGCGAAAATCACGAGAGCAGCATTCGAACCTGCCTCAAACGTGCGGAGTTTTTGGCGATCCGCAAGCAGGCGTCCACCAAGTCCCGGCTTTGTCAACGCCGTCCGCCACCTCGATGAACAAGGAGCACTTCCCGAAGCTCCGGCACCGAGTGCGAAACCGATTTGCGACAGCCGCCGGCTTCTCCTCCAGGCTGGTGCAATCCGGGTTGCAGTATCTCGATTCTATCATCGCCAGTGACCTGAAAGCGAAACACGAAATCTAGGGGAGCACCCGGCGCAGCCAAAATGGCACCATTCTACAGGAGGACCTAAAAGAGGTCCATTACACCATCTTGGGCCCGGATACTCCCGCCCGGTTGAGCAGATCCGGGGCCCAGTCAACGATCGACATCTTCCTCACCAACATGGAGAAAAACATCGCCCAACTGGTTGTACACCAGGAGCTCCGCTCAGCTCAGCTCAGCTGTCCAGTGGTGGCCGAAGTTGGCTCCTCAATCAACCGGCATCGGATCACCAGTCAAAACTACCATCGCGCAAGATGGGAGAGGTTCCGACAGCACGTTGACGACAACGTCAATTTCAACGTTCACTTCGAGTCGGTAGATGACACCAATCGGTAACTGCAGAGCATCGAACAAGCGATCCTCCAGACCCGGGAGTAACATATCCCAGTGGTAGATCAGGTGAGCAACTCTATACCCATTGATAGACCCACTAAAGTTTTGATGCAATTGCACAACGCCACCCGAAGGCAATAACAGAGAATTGGTATCCCTACCTTAAAGAGTCATTGTAATCGAATCATTAAAATTATCAAGGCCAGAATGTGGACCCCAGAAATACTGATTTTGCCCAAAAGATCCACGCTATCCCAGATTGTGCAAAATTTTAAAAACTAAGCCAAGACCCATTCCACCGTTGATCCCTTTAAACAACAATGGCTCTAAGGATCACTTTATAACTCCTGTAGAGAAAGCTGTTGAGATAGGTCAGCACTTTATCAGCTCCCACAAACACGGACAAAACATCATCAGTCCACACGAAGCTGTCATTAGCGAGCTTGCGAATAACATCCATCTAAGTCCTTACGTTTTCTCGAAGGAGTTGGAGATCTCAGCTGACGCACTATTAACCTATATTAAAACCTCAAAAAACATGAAGGCCCCAGGTTTCGACAACATCTTGAACTTGGACCTCAAACAATTGAGATCCCAGTTCTACGGTCATCTGTCGTTGATCTTTAACCAATGCCTGAGACTTAGCTACTTCCCCTCGAGTCAGAAGTCAGCTAAAGTCAACCCCATCCAGAAGCCCGGAAAAGATCCTTCCTCTCCCAAGAGCTATAGACCAAGCTCAGGATTTCTCAGGATTATCAAAGTTGCTTGAGAAAGCGATCTACGTTCAGTTACTCAAAATAATTTAGACGTGCTGCATTCTAGAGGCAAAGAATAGATAACAGATAAAATGAAACTGAACATGAGCATAAGCATATTGACCACCCATGGTTTGTTGCTCCGTGATTGATCAGTATCAATAGAAATTACAAAGAGAATCAACAGACTTTATGCTTCTATTGATTTCCATGTTATGTTTAGTATCAACCGGGCGAGGCTTGGTCCTATAGCCAAGGATTTCATTACCTAGTTATCCGCTCAACCAATCGCAATTTTTGAGATATATTGAGCGGAGTGTTATAATTTGAGATAATTGAATGCAGACGTTTTCCAAATTTTGCAGATCCACAGATAGACGATGGGTAACCACCTGGTACCTCATAGCAAGATGCAAGAAATACATTCAATACGTTCCTCACCGGCCGACAATATTGGAAAATCATGCAAGAACCGCACGTTTCGCAACTAATCAGCTTCAATATTTTCTTCTTAAATCCATCCATCTGTCCAATTAAAGTCCTCAAAATGCATCCATCAACTCTTCTGTCGATGCCACCACAATCCATCAAATGCTCCACTTGGTCCGACAAGAAGCCATCAATTGCGTCATTTTCGCACGACAGGGGAAGGGTCACCACCATGCCAGCCAACCAGCCAGCCAACGTAAAGAAAAAGTAAACAATTTCCAGCTATTTTTGAAGCTCGTTACCAGCATTCATAAACAAGTCAATCAAGTGGGATCTGAAAATAAATTATGACAACTCTTTTTCCGCGATTGGAATGGTCTACATCGACTACTGAAGTAGTGGAACCGATCAAGTGGCTAGGGCCATGGGAGACGACGAGCGAAACATCAAACGAAGGTGTCATATCGATTTCCATCGTTCCGTGTCACTTGGAACTAAGCTTCTCCCCGCATGGCCAATTGGTAGTAAACGGAGCACCAGAGACGTGCCATCAGATTGTATATGACTTTTTCCTCATCGGCGAGAGTGATGATGCGACATTGAACTGTCTCGGTTTTCTTTTTTGATCCATAAGTTAACCAAGTGATGCAACAGCGATCATCGCCAAGCGATGTGGTATGATTTCGAAAACTTTCGGTGCAAAAATCGGAACAAAGACTTAAGGCCACTGTGAGAAGACACATCATTCATCGAGAATGTTATTATGTAAGCATCGTAAACTTGCCGCCGAGACTGAAATAACTTTGATTCAATTACAACACACGATCCATGACAAGTGAAGAAAATTCATCCAATTACGCCACTGCCGAATTTGCTTGTAAGCCAATGGTTCCGCGTCACATGAGAATATGGATGTTTGTATACATTTGGATGGTTCCTGACCACTCCAAATGCCGCACTAATTACAGAAATAACTCGACAGTCAGCGCTTTTTTTTATTTTGTCCTCCTGATGACGTCCAGTTCCGCCTCCAAACCATGTTTATATTAATCCCCAATTTTTCGCGTCATCCTATGATGCCAAATGTGGAAATATTTGCCAAACCTGCTCTTCGTCTTCGCCAGATGGAAATGATAAATCCTGCTACTATAAATAAATTCACACGTACACGGCAAGTTGCTTATCCTGCTTTGTATGGACCGCACACGTCTGTGAGTAAGTAACTGATCACACCAAGGGATAACGCAGTCCGGGGGGATGAAATAAATATAGCATTTCCCCAAAATAAATGCATTTGTAAGAATTTTAGATGACGAAGATAGTTTTAGAAGGTAAATTAGGCCTTCCTCAAGAGGACGGTTCTAAGGATAGTGCCGAAAGTGTCTAGTTTGCGTGATAAACGATGGTCTAGAGTTTTTCTTGCGTATGAAACGCTTTTGGAGGGAGGGACGAAAATGCAGATCTTTTGTGTACTATTGCAGTTAAAAGAATAGGCTAATCAAGATGGAGCATGGGGTTTTGAATAGGTTTCAAGGAGGAAAACACTCGCCTAACAGTAACATTCGCAAGTTTGTCTGTAATGATTTGAAGCTAATAAAGTCTGTTCCTTTTAGTATTTGGCCACTGATTACAGCAGATCCTCTTGTTTATGTAAGAGAAACTAATGACACCGTTTTGATTCGGAAAGATTGAATTTATAATTCATCTGGACATAAACATAGACATAAACCTTTTCAAATGAATATGGAACACGGAAGACGGATAAAAAATCGGCACACTTATGTTGACCCGAAGTTCGCAGAGGTTCTAAAATTTCCCATAGCAACTGTTAATACTGCGCTTAAGGATTGTATCGGGAATATACTGGCAACGCTTGTGATGTGCCACACATACACGCGTAAGATTATCGGTCTGAGCCTACCTACATTCGACGCGTTCATCTGTTAACAACTTGATCAGCTCCTAAACTTTCGGTAAGCAATGATCGTTTTGTAGATGCCGCGAATCAAAAAGAGTGTTAAAATTTAAGTGGTCGACACGTGGCTTGGTGAGAAGGATGTCTCGATGAACAAAATAACGAAACGTTTTTGAGTTCATCACGACAGCGTAAAATCTATCATCGACAAATTCGTTCGGTGAACACTACTCGTTCGATGAGCTGCCAAGAAGATGAAGAAAACAAGGTCCAGCTGACCCATCATTGGATTGGAAGGTGGTTAACGGCATCCTTCGGAACAGAACGATGTCGATTCGTCATTAGGCCAAAAAGGTTGGTACCTCCGTCGGAACGGTACAACAAATCAAGAAGCGCAACAACCTGAAGACTTATGGCATTAGCATTAGCATTGACGTTTGCATACCTCGTGGATGGAGCTACGATGAGGAATAATTCGTTGAAGACACTGCATGTCACCATGAGGCGGAGCCAGATACTGCTACGTTTCTCCACGCAGTAATCTCCACAAAGAGATTCCTCGATCGCTCACCTGGCCACGTCCATGCAACCGTTGGAGATAGGGAGGGTTTTGGTATCTACCTTAAGAAGACACGGGGAACCCACGTTGCCTTCAGTAGATATCAAAGGAAAAGGAAATGAATAGCCGGAGAGAATAGTGAAACAGACTGCCTTGTTTGGTGTACAGAACTTTTTTTTTTATATATATATAAGGTCGTTGGGAGCATCTAGTCTAAGAGGGTTAAGTGATGCTCCATTTCTCTTCAGATGGTTGGAACTTTTGCATTAACTTAAGTCCTAGCTCTTTATGGCTTATGGTTATAGCGCCATTACTCGCTCTCTGAAAAGAAAAGAGAAGAGAAGAATGTCTGGAAAGAGAAGAATTTCTGATCAAATTTCTTTGGTTGTAGCAACAACATTGCATTATTTTAAAGTACAAGTTTATTTTTGATTACTTATTTCTAGTTTTCGCTATCTGAATCGATGGATTCTTCTTTTCCGTAGATTTCTTCTACGTTGATTTTAATGTTACATTTTTCCTATCTAATGCAAGCCTTTCCCAATCTTCTCAGTTCATCTCTTCAAATTTATTCATGTTTTGTTGTATAATATCTACAAACGTAAAGGCTTTTTTTATAGTTTTTTTTATATAGTTAGCTGCTAATTTTAGTAGGTGTGTAGCATCCATCCTTAAAATGTGAGTCCAATACCTCAATTGTAGGGCTCTTATTTTTGTTGTGATGGTTTTTCCTTTAAAAAATTATTTGTGATTGATATTTTCCTCACTCGTACAACTGGATCTGAGCTCGTTTACGATTTGACGTTCATATTTCCTCAATGAGATTCTTGATTTTTTTTGTAAGTGTTGATACTTGGGTTCCGTACAACATCGTTGGGGCAACGATGGTATCGTAAAGAATTTTTTTAACTTGTATTGACGGGTTGTTTTCTTTGATGAAACTTTGCATTGCTTTTGATTTTTGCCCAAAATGTCTCGATGGGCCGGAACTGCGGGCAGTTGGGTGGATTTATGTTTTTAGCGATGAAATCTACGTTATTATCGCGGTACCACTGCATGACTTCCCAGCTGTAGTGGCAACCCGCCAAATCTAGCCAAAACTTCACGGGACCTTTATGGGCTTTAATGAAAGGTAGTACGTGGTTTTTGAGGCATTTTTCCTTGTACAGCTTCGAGTTCATTGTCTTATTCGTCACGAACACTTTCGTCTTTGCTCTGCAGCTGCATATCCCTTGCCAAATCATCAGTTTTTTTAGCAAACTTGTCCATAAAAGCAAACCTAAACTTCGCAGGAACATCTCCTCGTGCCGTCGCCATGTAGAATTTTTGGCCAGGAAGCTGTCTGAAATCCATTTTGACATAGGTTTCATCGTCGATGAGCAGGTATCCTTGGTACTTCGTCAAAATCTGCTGGTACAATTTCCGAGCTCGAGTTTTGGTGACGAAAGTTTGCTTCAACGTTCTGTTTGGTTGCTTGCTGGCTCGATAAGAACAATATCCTCCTCGCAAACGAATTCTTTGAACCGTACTACGAGCAGCATCGTATTTTTGTGCGATTTCTTTATCTGATAGTCCAGGGTTTGCTCTGACGGTTCTTCTGGTTCAGCTTACGGTCATATGTTCCACTACGACGCTTACCTTGAGGCACTTCGCTCCCTGAAACGTTTGAGCACATCATACACGGTTGATTTGGCGATTTTCAACGTTTTCTCGAAAAAGAACGTCTGAAAAATGCGTGTTGCTGTGGATGGATTCATTTCGGCCTTCCCATTCTCGGTTGGCAGGCGACGGTTAACCATCCGCAGCTCAACAGCGAGATAGGTCTATAACCTTCCATTAGGGTCCAATCCTTCCCAGGTTTGGGAATAGGAATGACCAACCCTTCGTTCCACACGTCTGAAATCAGGCCAGAATGCCAGACTTCGTTAATCGTGTCCAGAAGAGCCAGTTTCCTCAGGAGAGGATAGCCAATATCGTTGGACTCCACTGCCCTGCCGACACCTCGACGTAGGGCCCAGTTGAGCTCTTCTCGGTCTAAAACCCTATCGTAGTATATGGTGTCACTACTCGGACCATTGTTGGTACCACGGTACTTCCCCTCAGCCAGTGCGGTTTGCCAACAGCTGGGCAAATTGATGAGCAAAGGCCTCAGCCATGAGCTCCGGTTGGTTCGTGTATCCGGTGTCCAATTTCACAACCCTTTCCACATGGCGGTTCTTCCCAATAACAGACTTTTCCTTCCTCCACAGCTCACTAGATCATGTGGATTCCGATGTGTCCACAGTGCAAACCGTCCATGTGGACCATTTGGCCTCCTTGATGACTCTTCTAGTTTTGGCCCGGGCAATTTGAAACTCTTTCAACTTGGCAGTCCGAGAATGGTCATCAGGTTCCATCCGGCTTAGTGCTGAGGAACGTTCCTCTAGTCATGAATTAAAATTTTGAAAACGATGATGAAAAAGATATATTGCTCTGAAAAGCTGTTTGAGTGATTGAATTCTTTCCCTTGGTGGGTGAATTATTCTTCAAAGTAAAAAATCTGTCTGAAATTTTCTGTTACGTCCTATACCAGTGATCTCAGCCTTCTATGATATTTCTGTCTATTAGATACAAGCCCATTATTTCAAATAAAAAATGCCCCTCCAGATTCGGAAATAACAGTTATTAACTTCATAAAGAGTATCATATATGTACCACTAAATATGCTTAAAACTATGGATTTACGATAAACCAAGAAGCAACCCAATCATAGTGTTTGTCTATGATTTTGAACTTATGGTTACCATATTCGGTTCCTATGTACAGGTCGATTTATAAAGCACTGATTTTCATAATTTCCGTAGCTTTTTCCGACTGTCATCATTTACAATCACAAACTTCAATTTACACTGACCACCCATCATGTGATTTGAATGATAAGAATATCATGACTCCTCTACTTACTTAATGTTTTCGATCTCAAATACTAGTTTATATTTTTGTTAGTGGAACCCTCTTTTCTTTCTCTTTCCGAAATTCAGTTCTGTTTTTCAGCATTGCGATTACCTAAGTATATTTGGTTGGCTATGTTTTCAAACACAACCGTAAGGGCATCTTCAGCGGTGGTCTATTTTTGAAACAACTTTATACTTGATTTGCATCAGCAAAACTTGAATAGAACCAGCAAAATTATACCAACTTTGCGTTCACCCCACCGGTGTTGATTTTCTTGCTGTTAAACCCGCCAACACCTGTCATCCTGTCAATCATTCAACATCAGAGATCAGAAGTTTTTGTTAGAGATCGCAGATTTTTGGCAAACTTTCTGCCTTGGATTAATTTCATCAAATATTTTTACTGTTACAAGAGTGTCGTTAGCAGACGACGAAGAATACTTGCTCTTTCATTTGGCTGAAGGTGAATGTGTGAACTCATGCATTTCATTAAAACGATGTTAGATAATGCTGATTTGTAAATTGGCGAAAAATCAAGAGCCGGAGAGGGTCACGTCCTGGAAGACGCCCCAACGTAGTCCGTGATTTCCGCTTCGGTTATCAGAAGCTGTTCCAGGACTATTTTAGCGACATGTCAACCTATGACGAGAAGCACTTTCTACGTCGTTTCCGCATGCCGAGGAAGATATTCCTGGCCATTATGCGACAACTAGAGTCATCTGATGACTTTTTCCAACTAAGTTGCGTTGCAGCTGGAAAGGTCGACCTAAGCCCGTTACAAAAATGCCCTGCAGCATTACGGATGTTGGCGTACGGTTCTCAGCAAGTTTTCTCGACGAAAATGTGAGGATTAGGAAGTCAACCAGGCTGCTGACCCTGTGGAATGCTATCCTGAAGACTTACGGCCCGCAGTATTTGCGTCCCCCAACACCGGAAGAGGCGAAGAAACTGATAAACGAAAATGCTTCCCAAAAACTCGAAAAAAAAATTGCATAAATTCATTGAACTACCCAGAAACTCGGAGAACTTATCAAAAGTTCAGAATAATTCTTAGAAATTCAGGAAACTTCCCATAAGTTTTGTGATTCTCCTTAATGTTTGGGGAACATCTCAGAAAATCACAGAACTTCCCAGAAATTAAGACAACTTCCCTGAAATTCTGATTATTTCCCAGAAATTCAGGGAGTTTTCCATAAATTCAGGTAGCTTCACATGAGTTTAGGGAACTTTCCAAACGTTAAGGGATCCTCCCAGAAGCTCGGGCAACTATCCAGAATTTCAGAAATTCAGAAAACTCATCAGATTTTTTGGGTATTTCTCAGAAATACTACCCCCTCAGAAGAACTACCTGAACATCTTCAGGGAACTTCCTAGAATTTCAGGGAACTTCCCAAAAGTTCAGTGAATTTTCCAGAAAATTAGATAACATCCCATAAGTTCAGAGAACTTTCCAGAAATGCATGAAACTTTTCAAAGCATCTTTTTCAAAGTACTTCCAAAGTACTTTTCAATGTACTTCAAAGTACTTTTCAATGTACTTCCCAGAAACCATAAAACCCAGAACTTCAGGAACCCTCCCAGAACTTCAAGAAACGCCCACAAATATCAAGGAACTTTCACAAGGATCAGGAAAAATTTCAGAAGCTCAGCGAACATCTCAGACGTTCAGAGAACGACCCAGAAGTTCAGAGAACTTCCCAAAAGTTCAGGGATTTTCCCAAAACCTCAAAGAATAACCCCGATGCTCAGGGTTCCTCCCAGACATTCAGGAAAATTCTCAGAAGTCCTGGGATCTTTCAAAAATTTCAACGAACTTCCTCAAAGATCAGGGAGCTTTCCAGAATTTCAAAAAACGTCCCAGAAATTCAAGAAACATCTAAAGATTTTTTGAGCATTCTCAAAAGTTTAGGAAACATGAAATAGTAGGCGATGCTTTGCACGCGGCCGGTTTGTTTTTCGTGAGCTGTTACGGTTTTTTTTTGTTCTACCGCGAGAGTAAATTTTGAAATCAGAGTTACGTGTCGTCTTCTGGACTTCAATTTAGCTGGCCGTCGAAAGGTGGTTAATGCCTTGGGTCGAGTAAAAACTGCTTGATATTGAAGCGTAAGAAAATTGTGCAAAGTGATTTTTATGTATCAGGAAATGAGCACCGCTAAGTGAGAGTCTCGAAAGAGTCGGACTGAACTGGAAAGGATGTTCTCGCAAAAATCCTTATCGCGGAAACCCTTTGATGGACACTACGTGTTCAGAGGGCGCTAGATCGTGCGTTGTCTTCTTCCGCCAGCATCGATCAGGCATTCCTCTGGAAGTGCTAGAAACATCGGAGTGGTTTGTGCTAGTCGCGTGTGATAGTGGATACCAAATCCTCCCTCTCTCCAACGGTTGCATGGACATGGCCAGGTGAGCGATTGAGGAGTGTCTTCGTGGAGATTATTGGGTGAAGAAACGTATCAGTAACTGTATACGTTCATGGTGACATGCAATGTCTTCAACGAATTATTCCGCATCGTAGCTCCACCCACGAGGTGTGCAAACGTCAATGCTAATGCTAATGCTAATGCTAATTCTCAAGAGTTTAGGAAACATTACAAAGATTTTTGCATAAATGTACCGAGCTTCTTAGAAGTTCAGGGATCTTTCCAGAAGCTCGAAAATCTTTCCAATAGTTCAGGGAACATCCCTGAAGGGAACATCTCTCATGGTAAGTTTCGTTCAACTTCTGTCAAGTTCATTATATTTCCATCCAATCTTCATAGATATTCCATAGTTCATAGTAATTCCGAAAATAATTTTTAAAGAGTTCGATCAGTTTCTAGAAGCTTATATAAGTTTTAACCAATTCAAGTAACTGCCGAGAAGTGCATTAGATCGCCTAAAAGCTGTAGAATATGCAATTGAATAATATAATATTTAAAAACGATTCCTGAAAAAATCAAAGATTTTTCGAGCTTTTCCTCCGAGAAATACGAATTCAACCCACCTTCAAATATCATCAGTTTAACCTAGACAGCTTATCAAAACTGCCGTAATCAAAAGTATCCTCTCCCTCATAAGATTAACCTGAATATCCTGATCCCCGGCGAACCTTCCGAAAGTTTCTATATAACAGGCATCTCTTAAATGTATCTGTATGAGCTATTTGCGAGTGCTAATCATGACCAATACATCAATAAACTGATTGTTCACTTTGAAGACTTCATTACTTTTCATTTCCAAGCAAATAATATACTATTTGCGAAATACTATTCGGAATCTTAATTTGCCACCATATTAGTCGTCAAATCTGCAACAGGCACAATTCCGGGAGCCTCCTCATTTCGAACTAGTCAGCGTTTTCCGAAAAATGCAGTGATTGTAAAGAACTACGAAACCATTCGTTATTCAGGAATGAAAAAAAGGCAATTCGCTAGCACCGGGAGTAACTTGTGGTAATTATGAACATCCAAAGCCAGCAACACCACTTTTTGTCCGGCACCAGCATCACCCGCACCAAACACCGCCACTTTTCGGCTCATAAATATACTTCAGAATATATTCAATAAAGTTGAGTTTTTGTTGAGTAAAAGGTGAAATTTTACTCATTAATTGGTTTTATCAAGTAGCGTGTAGTGTTTTGAAACGGTATTTTTCTAGTTCCAAATTGTTGCAAGAATAAATCAAAACATATACCAGATTTAAAATGATGCAAACTAGATCCGGTACATAACAACATTTACAACACTGGTGCAGCGCTGTTCTTGCGTTTGGTCTAAAAAATAAATCCAAACCACGATTTGGACCACCGTTGAATGTGCTCTAACAACAGTAAGCCAAGTGTGTTTGCAAAAGGTATTCCTTAGTGATTCAAAACAATAAATACTCAATGAATGATCAAAGATATATTCAGCCAAGTAATCATCGTGACAACTCGTGATCGGACCGAATTGTCACACCAAAATCATCAGTGATCGATTTTCAATGTTCACACCCCTATATCCCCGAAGAATTCACAAATCACATTCACACCTATTCTGCGCAGCTTGTGAGATGAGACGAGTCGTTGTCACCTACGAGGTGAGAATTAGCATCTCGGGTGAGATGCATATCCGTGAAAATCAAATGAAGAGTCAACTCACCTGATTATAGTTAACAGTTCCAAAAAATATTCAAAAACCCTAACTAAACCGGCGTGGTTCGTCATACCAAATAATAAACCGTGAAACGGCACTCATATTGATATTTACTTTTTGCACTATCTTTAATAATATCTTAAAACCTTCACGTATGATTTATTACGTCTCCACAGCAAATCCACTCGATTGAGATAAAACTTAAGTTTTACAACAGTCCGCTCAATGTGTCGGAGGCGTGAGTTATGCCATTTTCCACAAACACTCCTCCCAAAATTGACTTTTCTGGGGTAATTTACGGAAAATAAAAGAGAATCAACAACCATTTTACGACCCTTCCGAGACACACTTTGCACCAAATCGTGAAGCGTGACACTGTTATAAAGATCTCCTCGGCCTTTTTTGGAGCTTAGGCTCATTTCTCGGACGCCAAACCTCCTGCAGACCTAGCGAACTAGACGCCCGAACTGACCGTATTGCCTTCAATAAGTCTCGCGTTCAGATCGGCTCCCTTCGCCGCCCCCTTTGCCGGGTCGTAATTAAATGCAACCCTATAAATTTGATATATTTCAAAATGATGACCATAAACATGATAAATAAAAAAGAGATGCTTTGCTGCGCTTTCGGAAAATATCATCACGGGTGAGTAGTGTCTCCCGAAAGCAGTCTGATCGTTAGGGTGGTTCAGTCAAACAACTTTCTCAAAACAAACTCGTCGAATTTCATCGAGCGATTATTCCTTAGAAATTTCGACTAAATATGCCTGAAATGTGACTTTTAATTATTTTGAGACACCCTAATAACTGACTGGAGCGGTACACACAGCTTCATCAGCCTACTGAGTCACAAAGTCAGAAAGAGACGTCAACGGCTCAGGGCTTAAGGTTGAGCGATATCTCCAGCTAGCTGGAGAGCTTGTGGGATAGAGAGAAAGAGAGCGCGCGGAAAGCAAGTCTGGTACCGTATCGTAGCATGCGCCGGTCATAATGGGCCAACATGTGCGTAATGAAAGCCCAATTTGGCCGGCTTCCGATTTCGGAAGGTGGCAATTGACGATACAGGCACTCTCAGGGGGAAGTAAATAATTCTTATCGATCACTTGCTGGAGAGCAGGCACTTGCTTGATCCGGAAAAAGGACCACAAAACTCGGGCAGTAAGCGCCACAGGTTGGCCTAAAACTACTTCGACGCCGCCGGTTTCGTCATACATGTGCTTCGATCGAGTGCTGCGCTCGTTTTCCACTGGTCTCGCACGCCGTTAGTGGATTTACAAACAAGAAAAATGGTGCTGTTATGTAGATTGGCTCTCGGCGTTTAAAGCGGTTGGCCAGATGGATGGATGAGATGGGAACGATCGGAGGGGCACGAGGTGGACATGCAGTTTGCTGCTGGGAAGGCTCGTGCTGTTAGCCGGCTGCTAGCGAGATATGCAGATGTCGGAGCAGTAGTGGATGAAATGAAATTAAGGAAAAATAAAGCCAACCTGGAGCAGGGGGGAGCTGCGAGCGATATTGAAATATTTCCGCTTTGCACAGATGGTTTCGGAGATGGAGCAGGAAATGGCTTTTGGAACACGGAATCATTTCAAGTACCACCCTAGCGGGGGTAACGAACATAGCGGAGAGCCAGGACCAGGAACCTCGAAACCCGTTCAGCTGAATGTGACGGCTACGCATCGTATAATGCATATACATATGTGGAAAGCCCATCCTTGGCCGTTCAAAGATGGAATGGAACGAAACGAGGAATCAAACATGTAAATTGTACCGACGATAACGAAAGATAACGGCGCCCTGTGGGTTCAATCATATTTGTAAAACTGGGCCGGTCGATACACAGTTCGTTTGCTTACTTTGTTATTCGTTACAGTGGAATTCAATCTCGAAACGGTCTGCTCCAAGGCGAAACGGTTCTCAGTCAAGGGAAGTTCCGTTAAAAATGAAAAAAACAGTCAGAAGACTGTCCTCAAATCAGGATTCAGCTGCGAATCATCAGTTATCAAGAGACTTCCGATACTTGCTGACTAAGTTAATTTTAATTTGTAAATATCGGGAGCATCCTGAGCTTTGGAAACATTATCAGAACTTCCTAAATTGCTAGGAATTAGGGATGTAACAATTAAAAAATGTATAAAAAATGAAATTGATATTGATTAAATTTTTCCTAAGGCACCAAGAAATCAGATTATGTTTTCTTTTGAAGTTCAATAAGAAAATAAATATAGGAAAATTTTCAACTAAGCTTCCGCTTGATTGGATCCAAATAACGATCCTTTCGTCTAACTTCCGACCAAATTCTGAAAGTCATTTTTAATAAATATATCGTCGTTGTTTTGTGTTAGTCTGCTTTGTTCGATTCGCTGCTCTTCTGATTCATAAAGTAGTAAATAATATCTAAGAAAAAGGTGCTAGTGTTGCGGGAAATTTTATTTGATAGCAAAATATCCACAACAAATTGAGTTTTGAACAGCGTATCATGCTCCAAATCATATGTGAATTTAATTTTATGGTGAATATTGGCACGATAAGAGGCGAAAATTAATGCACCTTGGAAATAATGCAAGTTTACAAAAAAAAGCAAAATTAAAACAAATAATTCGATAAATGAATCATACACTTCCTGAAAATTAACTCAATAAGGTTATCTAAAAGATTGCCGAAATTGGTATCTAAATTACAGTTCATTTACATTACATTTGAAATTGTGTGCATTTAGTTTTCAATTGTTTATTTAATTATTTCTTATATTTCAATATGGCCATTGGAAAAAAAATCACAGTTTTATCTTCCCAATGACTACTAAGGAGTGTATCGAATATAAGCTTTATTTTTAATTTTGTTGAAAAACGATATTTTATTCATACAAAAAATTGATCCTTTATTGAACGAGGTCAAACTTGAACATAATGAAGACCGAAATTTAAGTTATTCCTTTACGAATTTTCGAACTTTTGATCGAATGCTCTTCATCAAATTCCGGATCAAGTTCCGCATTTTTTGGACGCTTGAGCCCAAATTTTTTTTGAGCTCCTGCATGTTCCCAGCTGCCTTACCAGTCTTCTTGAAGACCCTCTTCACGATTGCCCAGTAACTTTCGATGGGTCGAAACTGAGGGCAATTTGGTGGATTGATATTTTTCTCAACGAAATCTATACCCTTTTCCGCAAGCCAATTGAGAGTGGTTTTGGCAAAACAGTGGAGGTGTACTATGCTTCTTCTATAAAGGCAACAATCTCTTATGGAGACACTCAGATCGATAGATTTCCGCATTTATAGTTCCGGTAGTGTAAAAAATGGTTGACTTCAAACCACAGGAACATATTGCTTGCCATACCAGTACCTTTCGACCGAATTTCTCCACTTGAATCGACCTGTCCGCATCGCTCACATCCTCCCCAACGACGGCAGTAAAGTATTGTGGACCTGGAAGGGTTTTTGAGTCCTCCTTTACATAGGTCTCATCGTCAATCACAACGCATGCATCCGGAAACAAGCTGTGTAGGTTCTCATAAACCTGACTAAAATATGAAACCTCGTTGTGCCGTAATAAAACCAAATTGATTTCTAGTGGCTTTCATAAAACATAATAAAGCTTGAAAGGTTTTGGCAAAGTTACTTGGCAATGTAACATTGCGTAGGAGTGATAATTCTTGTCCGGATTGAAGATCTTCTGCTTCCAACCACAGGACTGAAGCTGCTGTTATCCACGAACAACAATCGTGAAGCCCAAAACTTGGTGCTGCGTGTGCTGCTAATTTTTTCAGCTCGGTTTTCATGAAAGCTATATGCAGCAAACACAATATTCACGATGGAAGTTGTCGTGTTTTGTCATTATTTGGTTTGAGAGAAAAATCCCTAGAAGATCTTGTTGTTCTTAGTGAAGGGGTTATCACAACGATAGTATTTTTTCATTGTTTATCAGTCAGGTTTTAAATATTTTATCTAAATTACTGATACTAGTAGTTTGGTACAAGAAATATTGTGAAAAAATATAATCCGTTGTGAATCGAGCTTAAAATTTTAAAATCATCACTAGCGCCAGACCGAAAGAGGCAAGCTTCAAGAACTAACGCTTTCTTCAGTCCCATGCTCCTAACTGGCTTTGACGCTCTTTTCAATGAGCTTTTGCCTGCTCTCAATTAAGTGTATTCTAGGAGCCACAGTTTGTTGTTTGAGTGCTTTCTATGCCAACACCAATGCATGAATTTGTATTTTGAGTGGCAAGCACAAAGATAAAGGGTGATCACGAAATTATTGCAACACTTTCAACTGGCTGTAACTTTTTTCCCACTGGACAGAAATTAACAAAATTTTGCACAGTTCCTCCTCGAAGTGTAATATTTACATCCTGTGAATTGTGTAGCTGTGTGGTTTGTTGCGTAAAAAAATACGTTAAAAAGGACGGCCGCAAAGTTACGTCAAGAAGGTCAAAGCAAGAGTTGGATTACATGCATACAAGGTTCAAAACATCCCAACCCACGATGAACGGTAGCAAACTGTTGCCAAGGCCCGTATGGCGAAAGACACGTCAAAGCTGACCTCCAACAAATGCCAGGACATGAGCTTTACACCGGAAAAGAGAAATTCAAAATGGATGGAGAAGAAAATATCAAAGTTCGCATCAAAAAACCTCATTTGGCAGGCTATCTGCACCTGTGGAAAGCAAAGTGAAATTTGCTTCACAATAGGCACCAGCAATGGTGAAGAATGAATGCCTCCAAAAACGCTTCATGGCACTTTTCGTTAAGCGTGCTTGAATGTGCATTTTGTCCACAAGTACATGAATCCTTCGAACTGCTCTTAACTACGTCCAATCGAAACTCATTGAGCAATACAGCGGAAACTCAGAACAACCAAGGAGAATGTAAAAGATGCAAATGACATGCGTAAAAAAAAATGAGAAAAGGTTACCAGATTTGACTGTACAAGCGCATAGAGAGTTTCATCAATTTATCAGTTATATTGAATCCTTCAGATGAGCACCATGAAATCGTTATATTTGAAACAATTCGTATTCTTTCAGAAACGGTTTCATCAAAGTTACCACGAACAATAATGACTATATCATTCACAAATCCAATTACTTCAAATCCAAAGGATTCTAGTTCAAATCCAAAGGATTCGCGAACAAGGCTTGTTCGCGAAAAAATCTGGACACCCTTAAATGCGTATATTTCTGGAAATACTTCATCAATGCGTGAAATATTTCGCAAACTGATGAACGTATGTCTGTTCATTGTGTAAAATTAATTTTTGGTGATACTACAAGCTTCGAAGATGGCGTCGAAAGAAGAAAAAGCGCGAAAAGCAATTGTGTGCAGTCGCAATGAAAATCCAGATCTGTCAGTAAGAAAACTTGCAAATAAGCTTGGTTTTCCTGCAAGCACTGTCCGTAACGTTCTTAAATCATTCGATACACGTTTGACAAAAGCCAGGAAGGCTGGGAGCGGAACACTAACGGATCTCAGGAACCACCAAAAGGACGCGAAGGTGAAGAAAATATTGCAAAAGAGACCAGATCTTTCGGTACGTACTGTAACTAGAAAAATGTCCCCAACTTTCATGCATACTTCCAAGCACCGGCAAAGTATGAAGTCGTTCAAGGTGAAAACTATACCGAACCGTAATTATAAACAGAATGTGACGGCTAAAACTCGAGCTCGCAAGTTGTATCGAGAATATTTGACGAAGTTTTCCTGCGTGATCATGGTAGATAAAACTAATGTGCTGGAAGACTTTAAGCAGCTTCCCGGAATGTCTTATTATACTGCCATGCAACGGAACGGCATTAAAGGCCGAAGAAAAAGGCCAAATTTCCCAAAAAAATATTTATGTCGTTTTCGGTTATTGCCAGGGCGGAACTGGGTTCGCCCTAGGTCCGCCCTAACAGCTGTCAAAACGTTTTTTTATTCAATCGGGTCGGACCTGGATCCGCTCTGGATCCGACCCAACATCGATGAGGTTCGCTCTCAAGTTTTTTCGAGGTCCAACCTGGGTTCACCAACACACACAAACATGAACTGTCAAAATAAAATGTTTATGTTTGTTTATGTTTATGTTTTGCACTAATACCATCATACTGACGCGACTCTGAATCCGTTTTCGTTCGGTACTTGCGAGTCAGAGTCAGACCTGACCCAGGTTTAAAACCAAAAACGACATTAGTTAGGCAGGCAATATGCAGCTGTGGTCGAGCAAGCCACAGCTGCATCACTACCGTAACGGTAAACAAGGAAATATACCGTTAAGAATTCCTAAAGAAGCGATTGTTACCATTCCTACGCAGCCATGACGCTCCCTCGCTATTCTGGCCTGATTTGGCATCTTGTCACTACACAGATAAAAAGAAACATTGAATTTTCTACGTTATCTAATGCACATAAAGGGAATGCTAGGTTTGGCTGAAAATAATGGGACATTTCATGTAAATTTAAGCCTGAATCTAGCCTGTTGTATGAAAGATTGCAAACATTGTTGTATGGCGCACGAAGGATTGCAAACAATTTCATTGTTTACGCCTTCTTTGGCTTCGAATCAAACGAGGGGAAATTTTACGCGATTGTTAAAGTTAATTATTTTCTTCTGTGTACGCCAAAGATGTTTGGGAATGAAATAAATCTAATGGAGTCCATGTTGTACCGAAAGAGGCGAGTCCACCTAACTTCCTGGAGTTGCGACCTATCGAGCGGTATTGGGCTCTCATGAAGAGAGAACTCTCTCAATATAAGCAACAAGCTACAACTATAGAAAAACTTCGAAAATCTTGCACAAAGCTGCTAAATGGGTTGCAGAGAAGTCTACACAGACCCTAATGGCTGGCTCAAATGTTCGTAGTTTCTTCATGCAGCTTAATTAAGTAACTGTAATTAGTTTTAAGATGACTATTAATGCACCATTAAATGAATGAAAAATGCATATTGGATTGAACTAACAGCAAAATTGTTTTATTCCAAATTTAATGTGTCCCGATTTTGTCGCGAAAAAGCCTTAATATCATCATTATAAACCCTAGAAGAGGAACAGAACATCTCGTTTTCCAGTTGTTACCATTATTTTTGAATCTCCAAGAGCTGGTGTCATCTCTCTTTTTGATAACATATCTGCTTTCCTTCCAATAATGTTTCCGGCAAACCCTCGTTATCTCTTCGAATTTTCCATAAATTTATAGGATGCATTGTCCACCACTCCTTAAATATCAAGAAATACTGTCATAATCACTTCTTTGGCAATCAAGCATAGAACACATAGGAAATTATATTTACGATTAATGCATTTCAAAAGGATCCTCCCTTAGCTCAGTCGGTAAAGGCGCAGCTACAAAACAACACCATGCTGGAAGTGGCTGGGTTCGATTCCTGGTCTGGTCTAGAAATTTTTCGTTAGGGAAAATTTCTCGACCCCCTGGGCATAGCGTATGATTGTACACAATCATACTAATGCAAAAATGGTACGTGGCATCGAAAGCTCTCAATTAATAACTGTGGAAATGCATTTAGAACACTAAGTTGAGAGCAAGCAATAAGCTTATTGTGAAAGCAATAAGCTAATTGTGAAAGCAATAAGCTTGAAATGCTAAAGAAGAAGAAGCATTTCAACAATTTGATTCAATGTCTCATGACCTAGTTATGCGTCATGGCATGCTACCATTCGGAGTTTTTAAAACATACGTCAATGTCTAAGGGCACCTCCAATCCTGATGGATATTCTGATCTATTTTTCGAGAAAATGAATCGGATTCAAAAATTTAGATCAGTAAATTTTAGATCAAAAAAGGGAATTTCCTACCGCTGATCTATATCGCATAGATGTATGTAAAAAAATGTAGATGGCAACTCGATCCGGTCATAAGCCATCTTCTTATTTTTCTGCGTTTTGTTTAGCTTAGCTCCGGTCTCGTCCAGCGCTGCAAATTTGATGCGAAAAAAAAAGTGTTTACAAAAACTATCTGGTATCGATCCATTTGCTGACTTGCCACTGGTCTACGGTCGCGACAACCGAGAGATACCGTATGTACCGAAACTTCGTTCGGCTGGAGCTGTTGGCTGGAAACCATCCTATAAAAACCGGAAGCTAGTCTTCTATCAGCCGAAATGTTCCCTTGCATTCTAACCGAAACTCTTTCGTGTCCGATCTTCGTGCGAAGTTACTATCCGGTGAAACGCAATCTGGATATTCTAAAACAAGTGGATATTCTGCCAAGTGCACAGCTTCATCTTGGACTTTGTTCAGAATGCCTACTGTGACGATCTGGCTGACGTGGATCACAGCGAGCCCTACATCCCAACGCTTGGTCATTTTTTTTACATGCACATGAAGCATATTTAGAAACTTAGGTAACATGTCAGCATCAGATAGCGTTTTTCCCATTATTCATATTCATTTAACTTTTAAGGGGGAGGGGGGTTTTTTTTTTTTTAAAATTTTTGGGGAAAAATTTAATGTTTTGGGGGTTGGGGCGCGGGGGGGGGGGGGTGGGGGGGGGTGGGGTTAAGGGGGGGGGGGGGGTGGGAAAATGGGGGGAAAAGGGGGGGGGGGGGGGGGGGGGTTTTTAATTTTGGTTTTTTGTGGTTTTGTTTTTTGTGTGTAAAAAAAAAAAATTTTTATTAACTGTTCGAGCGTGGAGCTCTAATTGCCGGCCTCCGGAGGTATTACTACCCGCTATGTGCAATAGCGGTGCACCAAATCACGGGAGAGAATGGGTTCACCACTGGACCCTGCTTATCACTTCTAATCAACCGTTTGATCACGGATCACAATTCCGATCACGCATTCACTCACGGTCAATCACGATATTCACCGGAATAACTTCTGTCACGTTTGGCCACCACAGAACGATTTGGTTTTCGGACACTTCAAGAACACTTGGATTTGCTGCTGCTCACTATATTTTCCCGGAATAAAGAATGACACACTTGCGACCGATCGTTTTAGATTTCTGATTTGTTCTGATCTTTAATTCTTTTCACCTTTGAATGGCAAATGGGTTTGTGGGTTCTACATTACAGTGGTCGTGTACAATTGTAGTGACGGTTAAATGTTCAATTTGGGTTTGAATTCATTACAGACTTGGATGCTAGGAATTCAATTTAGACTTAATAATACTATTTACAATTTTTAATATACACCTATTTACACATGATACGTTTACTTATCATTCCGGCCACCTTGAAACAGCGGCACTGTTTCAATTTCTCTCGTACTACGATCCTCTCTCACGGCTCTCTCGGAAATCGGCTTTCTTCATGTGGTGAAAACGACGACTATCGTTGGTTTGATTCATCAGTTTGATGTCTGAATCGATCCATTCAGCAGATGACGAGCGATGATATGGTTGTATTGACGAGAAAAGAATAGTGTTCTGCAAATAAAAGACCCGGTAGAACGCACAAGGAATAGTAAAGTTGTTGGAACGCTAATCACCTGTTAGCTTCTCAAATGTACATTGAGACAGTTTCGGACTGCTCGACCGATCTTTGTAGTTTACTGCTCCTCGTGATTTTCCAATTCGGGTGGTAATGGTAGAAGGGCAATTTTGGCAACTGGTCGTACAACGTTCTCGGCTTTGGCTGTTTTTAAGCTGACGACGCGAACTGTGCCATCCTTGCCTGGATGTAGTTTCGTGATGCGCCCAAGGGGCCATTGTGCTGGAGGAAGATTTTCATCCTTGATTACCACGATCCGATCCAACTGAAGGTTAATCGGTAACTTGCAACCTTTGTTTGCCCGGGTTTGTAGTTGGGCAAGATATTCCGGATACCACCTTGCCCAGATTCGCTGGAACAGTTTTTGTGTGCGTTCCCAGTGATCTAGACGGTTGTCAGGCTGTTCGATTATGTTGACTTCTGGTACTGCTTGAAGATTTGAACCAACAAGAAAGTGGCCCGGCGTCAGGACATCGAGATCAGCTTGGTCGGTTGGAATTGGAGTCAATGGTCGTGAATTTAAACACATTTCAATTTGTGCTAACAACGTTAACATGTCTTCTTGGGTGAGGGACGTATTTCCAATTTCTCGTAGTAGGTGATGCTTGCATGATTTTACCGCGGCTTCCCACAACCCGCCAAAGTGCGGGGCGCGTGGTGGAATGAACTTCCACTGGATGTCTTGATCTGCACACCAGTTCCCGATCATTTCACGGTCGCTGTTGTTGATTTTTATCATTTCGTAGATACGGTGCATTGCATTTGCGGCACCTTTGAAAGCGGTTCCATTATCGGAGTGCAGTTCTTGTATTCGGCCGCGTCGAGCAACAAAACGACGTAGAGCGGCTAGAAATGCTGGCGTGGAGAGATCAGATACTAACTCAATGTGCACGGCTCTCGTAGCAAAGCACACAAAGATAGCAATGTATGCTTTGGCTGGTGGACGACTTCGTACTGGAGATTTTAAAAACACTGGACCGCAATAGTCTACGCCACAAATGGAGAATGGGCGAGCTGGCGTTACACGGGAACTTGGAAGATCAGCTGTGCTTTGGTGGATCAGAGTTGGCTTGATGCGGAAACATTTCACGCAACGGTGATAGGTCTGACGAGCTAGATCTCTCGCTCCAATTAACCAATATTTTTGACGCATTGTAGATAACATCAACTGGGGACCAGCGTGTAGGAGATACTTGTGATAATGTTCACAAAGTAACCGAGACAATGGATGTTTAGCTGACAGAATAACAGGGTGTTTGCTTGCGTCTGGTAAATTGGCATACTCAAGCCGACCACCGACACAAAGGAGTCCATGGTTACTCAAAAATGGCTTTAACCATTTTAGCGGAGCACCTTTCACGATTCCGGTGGTCTGAAGCTCAGCCAATTCATCAGAAAACGATTGTTGTTGTGCCAGACGAGCTAAGACACGCTCAGCTGCTTGAAGATTATTTGTTGATAGAAGCGGTGTACGTTTTTCACTGGATTTATGGATTGCAGCTTTCAGCGATTGGATGTATTTGATGCAGTATGCAACTACACGACGGAGTTTGCTGTACGTAGAATAACGGGAACATAGTTGATCGATGAGCCGGGTTTCTTCATTGTGCATTGCTACCAATGCGATTTTACGTGTCTCTTGAGTTAATGATAGGGATTCTTCATCTGGTAGACTTGCGTGTGGCCAGTAGCTTGGAGGATGTGATAACCATGATGGTCCATTCCACCATCGTGATTGGTTATGAAGATCAATAGGTGACAAGCCCCGTGATAACTCATCAGCGGGATTATCACTTCCGGGAACGTGTTTCCAGGAATGTCCTTCTGTGTTTGACTGAATTAACGACACTCGATTTGCCACGAACGTTTTCCAGCGATTTGGTGGCGAGTTGAGCCATTGCAGGACTGTGGTTGAATCAGTCCAGAAAAATACCTGATAAGTGGCCTTTATCGATTGGTTTATCTTCTGAAACAATCTGGTTGATAACACAGCAGCACTGAGTTCAAGTCGGGCGATGGAATGTTTAGTTGCTAGGGGAGCAACTTTCGACTTGGATGTCAAGAGTTTCACGTGGATATGATCTTCATCTGCGGAGCGAACATAACAACAGGTGCCGTATGCCAGCTCTGATGCATCGGAGAAAAAATGTAGCTGAGTACTCGGTGAATCGACAAATGAAACGAAACGAGGGATTCGTATTTCTGAAAGAATTTGCAGCGTAGCATGATACCCTTTCCATTCTTCTTGCAGTTTCAACGGAAGTGGTCGGTCCCACTCATAAGGTTGGTTTTCTTCGCTTCTTAATTTCCAAAGACGTTGCATAAACATTTTAGCGGTTGCAATAACAGGGCCAACGAGGCCTAATGGATCGAAGATTCTGGCGATATATGATATTACCTTACGTTTTGTAAGAACCGAGGCTGGAAGTGGCATTTCTACGTTGAACCGCAACATGTCCGTTCTTGTGTCCCAAATAAGCCCAAGTGTCGATACAGACTGATCATCTTGCAGACCGAGGAGAGTATTAGTTGCCAGGTCCTCGGGTGGAATTCCAATCAAAGCTTCCGAAACATTGGACGCCCACTTTCTTAATGGTAATCCTGCTGAAGCAAGCATGTTGGTGATTTGAAGGCGTTTTTCGATAGCAGCTTCCACGGTATCTGCTCCGGATAGAAGGTCGTCGACGTAAAAATCTTCGGTAACGGGTTGAACGGCGTCTGGATTCTTGGGTCCTTCATCTTTGGCCAACTGTAACAGAGTGCGAGTTGCCAAGTAAGGAGCTGATGCAGTACCGTACGTGACGGTGAGGAGTTCATAGGTGTCAATTGGATCCGATGGGTTGCGACGAAACAGGATACGCAGAAAATGTTGATCAACGGGATAGTGGGTGAATTGTCGATACATTTTTTCAACGTCTGCGACGAATGCAATAGCGTGGAAACGGAAACGAATAATGATGTTAACGAGAGGTTGTTGAACAACTGGGCCGACGAGAAGCGTATCGTTCAGTGAAACTGCGGTTGAGGTCTTGCAAGAGGCATCAAACACCACACGGACCTTGGTGGTAGTACTACTCTGCTTGAACACGGGATGATGCGGTAAATAACAGTGTGGTAGATCGTCGTCAACAATATCCAGTTTTCGCATATGGCCAAGGCGAAGGTATTCGTCGATGAAATCGTGGTAGGTTTGCTTTAAGGCGGAATCTTTCTCTAACCGTCGTTCGAGACTTTGGAATCGACGGATGGCAATCGTTCGAGATTCACCAAGGGTGACTTGCGGATCTTCGGACCGGGGAAGGCGTACGACGTACCTTCCGGACGGTGTTCGGGTGGTAGTGTTGGCATAAATTTCCTCACATCGTTTTTCTTCAATGGAATACGTTGGGCCATGATCGACAGCTTCAAGCTCCCAGAACCTTTGAAGCGCTGTTTCAAGAGATCGATCGACAGTAGATAAGTAGCAGACCGGTGATGAAACAAATGAATTGATGGCCGTTTTTCCAGATACTGTCCATCCGAAAAGGGTGTCGATCAGGAAGGGTAAACCGTCACCTAGTGACAGACGGTTACCAGTGTGCATTTCATGATAACACTCTCCACCGATGACAATGTCGATCATGCCTGGAATGTTGAAGGTTGGATCGGCCAGTGGAACTTGTGGTATGTTCCAGGATGTGGAATTTATGGCAATTGTTGGTAGGTTGGCAGTGGGCTTTTTCATGATCAGAAACTCGAGTGTGGTGGAATACGACGTGGTTCGTGATTTGATAGTTGCTGAGATTTGGCGCTTGATTTGCTTTACGGTTTCTCCGATTCCCGCTACTGCGACATCAACGGGGGCTTGACGGGTGGCAAGGGAATTTGCCAACTTCTTGGTGATGAAATTCGACATCGCAGCAGAATCGAGGAGAGCTCGGACTGGGATTTCTTTACCGTGCTTGTCGACAATGTAGAGTACAACCGTTTCCAATAGAACCGTGCCTTTACTTGATTGAACGGAGAGGCTCACTTCGGGTGGACTCGATGATCCAGCGGTCCCCACGTTCGCTAACGTAGTTGGAATTAGTTGTTGCGTTGACGTATTCGACAAGCTTACAGGATTAGGTGTGGATTTAGTAGGACCAGTTTGGTCATGCAGCAGCGTATGGTGTTTAGCGTGACACGTTCTGCACGAGAATTTTGACTTACACCCCCTTGCTTGGTGGTTTGGGCGGAAACAGTTCCAGCATAAACTTCGCTGTGATATCAATTCCCGTCGTTGGGCGACAGACAGATTGGCAAATGTCGGACATTGGAACAATGGGTGTTTCTGTGAGCAAGCGTGGCATGGGGGCACGTTCCCTTTGGGTTCGTTGGTTGCACTGTTAACGATGGATTTGATTGTAACGGATTTCTTCGGAATCGGGCCGGCCACCTTGATGCCAGACCCTGAGGAACGATGTTGCAGATCATTGGATACCGATTTTAACATGCGGACTTGCTGCGTTAGAAATTCAATCAGCTCATCATATTTTACTTCATCTTTATGCCGAGTTTCTTGCTCCCAGGCACGTAGTGTATATGAATCGAGCTTATTGCACAGGATGAACGTGAGAGGAGTATCCCAATGCGCAATTGGTTCGCCTAGTTTTCCTAAAGCCTTCACATGGCGCTGGAAATCATCCACCAATGTGTTTAGCTCTAGTGCTGATTCACGTTTCATTGGTGATAGATCAAACAACCGTCTGAACAGCTCTTTCCGCAAAAACCGCTTATTGTCATATCGTTTCATCAGTGCCTCCCAAGTAGAGGCATAGTTGTCAGCTTGGATATCTACACTCTCGAATGGTTTTCGTGCATCTCCTTCCAATGATTGTAGCAAGTACTGCAACTTATTGACCGTTGGAATATCATCATTACTATGGATCATGGAGAGAAAATTGTCTCGAAATGAAATCCATCGTGATTCATCTCCAGAAAATTTCGGCAAATCGATTTTTGGCAGTCGATGGTGGAAACTTGTTGAGTTGTGCGGTGGCACAAATGTTGATAACATTGTTGAATTGAGGAGAGGTTGATTTCGTTCCCGTTTCGATAGAAGAAAGCCCTTCAGCCTGCAGAAGAGATTCTCAAAATTGGCTCGAACCGTCATGTGGTATTCGAAACTTTCCTCTGCATCTAGCTTCTCGATCTCAGACTGTAGCTGATTGAACTCCTTGTTTGTCCTATCCAATGTTTCCAGTCGTACAGAAATTTCACCAGAATCCCGTTCGTGATCGTACTCCGCAACGAACCTTGCCACCACATCTCGAACTGCCAGAACCCGTTTCAGGACTAGCTTGTCCTCTGCTAGCTTTTTTTCCTTCTTGCTTGCCATCACTTACTACCACCGCGAAACACTTGACTGCGCGTACCGAACGTGAACAACACAAGAAATCGCACGATAAATCCTTCCCGACGCGTTATGTTGTTCATACACGAATGACGACGGAAACACCACGGATTATCGTACGATTGTCTCCTTCCCGTCGCGACACGTGGTGTTTTTACACGAAACCGGAATGATCGACGGACCGAAAGAGACCACGTAAATTTGTAACAAAAAAATCGGATAATCCTTCCCGGCGCGATTACGTGTCTCAAATAAACGTTTCGCGGATCCGCTAAAGCGCCACCGCGCAATCGTAGGAATATAAAATCAATTTTAGCTATCGATTTTGTAGGCCAACGTGCCAATAATTGTGTGCGACACTGTACAGCACACTTGATGCTATTTATCGAATTGGCTTATTGAACGTGCCTCTATGCTACCACAGCACAGCTGATAAATGCAAACGTCTACGTTATCTTTGCGCTACAAATAGAAACGATTCGATCGTTCTTCGCCTTTGAAATACATGCAAACTATTTCGTTCTTCCTCACACAGTACCTACTACTAATATTCGGTACTGGGGGGTAAAGGTTGGCGCCAATAGCAAACAGCAAATTGCCAATCAATAGGGTACAAGTTGAGTGGCCTACCTTCTGTGGTCAACGTCCTTTGACCACTTACCACGATGGCGAATTCCAAACTATTCGCACGTCGATTTGGGCTTGGATGCTTCCTCCGATCCGGTTCGAAGGACCAATGTTCGAGCGTGGAGCTCTAATTGCCGGCCTCCGGAGGTATTACTACCCGCTATGTGCAATAGCGGTGCACCAAATCACGGGAGAGAATGGGTTCACCACTGGACCCTGCTTATCACTTCTAATCAACCGTTTGATCACGGATCACAATTCCGATCACGCATTCACTCACGGTCAATCACGATATTCACCGGAATAACTTCTGTCACGTTTGGCCACCACAGAACGATTTGGTTTTCGGACACTTCAAGAACACTTGGATTTGCTGCTGCTCACTATATTTTCCCGGAATAAAGAATGACACACTTGCGACCGATCGTTTTAGATTTCTGATTTGTTCTGATCTTTAATTCTTTTCACCTTTGAATGGCAAATGGGTTTGTGGGTTCTACATTACAGTGGTCGTGTACAATTGTAGTGACGGTTAAATGTTCAATTTGGGTTTGAATTCATTACAGACTTGGATGCTAGGAATTCAATTTAGACTTAATAATACTATTTACAATTTTTAATATACACCTATTTACACATGATACGTTTACTTATCAAGAAACACCAGCCTCAACTTGGTGAGTTGATCAAGATCGTCTTCGTCAACAGTGATAAGATTGATGAAAATCTACATCAATAACCATGCTTTCGAGTCGTATGTCTACGAAAATAGTTCCCCCTTTATACAGCCAATCAAAAAACCATCATCGAACTGGTCGGTTTTGTCAAGCGTTTCATCCCTAAGGTCCACCCGAATCTAACCAATACAGAAACTAGAGGACATCAACGATTCCACCGGACGATTGTTGCTATCGTAGGCGTTACCAATAACGCCATCGACTCCCCGGCGGCGGATATTTAAACGGAAATCACATTCGACTCCCATAGATTGAATGTGTTGATTATGAGGGCAATTATTATAGACAATCAGATAATTGAACTCAAAATAGGTACATGAACATTGACCAATGCAAAGATTTATGCATCGCTGTGTTCTTACCTGCTGTGTTACCTACGAAGAGACGCTAGGAGGACTCCTGTTCCTCCCGAGCAGAACACAAAAGCATATGAATCCCTATTTTGGTTTTGGATAACGGCGGTGGTTATTAAAAAGAGAAAAATAAGAGGTAAAAAACAAAAAAAAATACCTAAGAATTGCAAGCAAAATGTCTCTAGAATAACTAAACTTGATATTCCGGATACCTGGGTAAGTATCTGGTTACCTGAGAGGTATTATTTTGGTATCGTCTTACCTCAATTCGGTATTCCCATGACATTGTGGGAACAATTTGATGGTATTATCCTCAGGTATTTTACCTCTTAATCTGAGCTCATAAATACCAAGGCCAGTTATCAAGTTATTCGCTTCTGCTCGGGTAGATATTACTTGCCTAGATTGATCCTAGAGCAATCATCATCTTTACCAATAATCATCATCAATGATAAATTCTCTTGCACAAAAGACTACGGTTACGCAGAAATCAACTGTAGATGGACTTCGTGATGACAAGCAGACACTGGCTTTTTGCATCCAAAGATATCAACGCAGTTATGGATGTGCGGGTTGAGATAGTTTAAGTTTGGTCCATTTATTGAACTAGGATTATGCAGGAACTAAGCTAGTGTACCTCGGAATTCAAGCACTACCTGGACACCCTAACGAGATAAATTCGAAAAATAGGCAACGGGTCCCTAGGTTCAAAAATTAAGGAAGTGATTTAACCAGTATTAAACCAGCGAGTAATTATAACTCGCCCAGACCGGCCAATGAGCAATGAGTAATACGCAGGAACCGTAGGACAGTTCTTCGAAGGAATGCAACAAAAATTTTAAAACTACTATTATTAACGAAGAGAACGAATTGCATTGTTCTGATTATTGACTTTTTATTAATAAATGAATGTTTTCTATTCAATTTACCATTATACCAAACGACTATTTGGGAATAATACCGTATGACAAATGACCTTATGCTAAGCGACATACCTAATGGATTTTTGCCAATTATGAAAGCCTCAGTTTTGGAATAAATTTATCAAATGCTAGATATGATGGTTTCCATGCTTAGTGTTAATACATACATTAAATTTTTCTCTTCGAAAAATTGCACATTTTGCAAAGAGGTACTTTCTGGTTAAAAATATTCCGGGAAATTGTTAGCTCCGAGAAGCAACATGCCAGCCAATGATCTTCCAAGAAATTGTTTTCCGGTGCCTGGATTTCAGGGTATTGTCGGAGATCAATATGACATGGCATTCTAAACCGTGAATCGTTAGAAGTAGCGTCAACGATAAGATAACAATCCGGTGTTGATTATTATGCTTTTCACAGAGAAAAGGAAAACGATCGCTTTACAATCCTACTTTAGGTTCGAGGCTTCGAGGCCATGGTCATCTATGACCATCCGATTCAGTTAGAGGATACGTTGAGAGTTTGTGTCTGTGATGCAAGAAAAAGCGTGTTCAGCGCGAACCAATTCGCATGAAAGAAAACCAAATAGTAGGTCTTTGGTGAGAAAATCAATCACCGCTTGGGAATTGTCCAATGATGCGATGAACGGTTGGAATAACAGCGACTGCCTGTTGCTCTCCAAATCAGAAGCGCTCAACTGATCTACGGCTTGTTTCATTTCCTCAAGGCCACAGCTCTCACTATTCGGTCCATAAATCGAACACTGAAAATAATGCTCCATCAGAGCGTTTCAAGGAAAAATCTTAGAATACAATCTCCTCGGAAAATACACCACCGAGTCTCACCTTCAAACCTTCGACTAATCCCTTCGCTGAGGAATCGCAAAGCAGAAAACTACCTTGAGCAGCTTAAATGTTTTTCCGGACTAATGGAAAGGACAGGACGGCTTTGACAGATAAACACGATTCTTTTTTTTTTCTATATACTATTGTTGCCAGCACTACTACAGAAAATAGATCAAGGCAAAAAAGGGATCCAAAACATACACCATTTGGATCAGTTTTCTTGCAAGATGCAAAAATTTAAATCAGATTGTGGTATAAAAGCCAATATAGAACGACGCGGTGTAAGAATTTAGATCACTGCAGATCTAAATATTTAGATCTATACCAGTTTCCCATCAGGATTGGAGGTGCGCTAAGGGTCCGCTAGCGTTTTAAATTTAATGACTGTTCATTAAATAAAGTGGACACCTATTTTACAAAGGTAAATATTTATTTTAGAACAAATCCATAAGTTTTCTCTATATAAATGAAAATCAACATCCATATGACCAAATTCTTGGGGGTTTGTTTTTTTTTTTTTTTTTTTGGGGAGGACGGGGGGTTTTTTTTTTTTTTTTTTTTTTTTTTGGATTCACTTTTTTTTTTTTTTTTTTTTTGTTGTGCAGACGGAATTTTTTTTTTGGGGGGGACAAGCGGGTTTTTGTTCCTTTTTTTTTTTTTTGGAGGTGGTTTTTTTTTGTTTTTGTTTTTTTTGGGGGGGGGGGTGGGGGGGGTGTGGGGTTTTTTGTTGAAAAAAACGTTTTTTTTCTTTGGGGGTTGGGAGGAGGGGGGGGGGGGGGTGGGGAGAGGGTGGGCAAAACAATGGAACATCCGTTCCGGTAGATCGGTCGAAGCCGTTTTGTTGTGAATTCTTTTCTGTAAGTTTCACCGTTGATTGTGCCCGTTGTGAAATATGAAAAACTCTTCAAGCCACAGAAGCAAATGGCTTGCATAGCTCCGACGCTAATTTCCACTTTATTGGCAATTTCACGAACAGAACACGGTTAATGCGGTTTTTAAAGGTTAACCGCTGCCAGTTCTTTTTTCTGGTCCGATGCTCCCGTTTTGCGTCCAGATTTCGGTAAATCTTCAAGAAAGCATGTTTCTCCAAACTTCTTAACAGTCTTGAACACTGCAGATTTTGTGCACTTCACGCTTTTTGCCAATTCTCGAAACGACAACTTTTCGGGAAACCATTTGTGCAGAACTAATCTGCGAGTTGATAAGCTGATCCGGCCTATCGTTGGAAATTTCTCATTTTTTTTAGATTTTTCAGGTGTGTGGCCAAAGAAAACAATGTTTTTACACAACGAGCGAATTTTTCATTAAGTTTTAACCCTAAACTATTGATAAATAGGTGTCCACGGTTAAGGGTGATTCCACCCGAAATCACAACAATTTAACACGTGATGTTGCCAAAAAGGTCAGTTTTTCACAAAATTACGTCCAGAAGATTAAGGCAAAAAGCTGAAATACATGCATACAAGGTTCAAAACTTTCCAAACAGCGATGAACGACAGCAAACTGTTGCCAAGACCCGTGGTAGGAAGCTGTTTGCCAGTGCCAGTGACAGTGGAACACCTGCTCGTCTTCTGTCCAGTCTATGAAAACATTCGAATTTTTGTCGACTTACCCGGATCCATTAGAGATATTCTTAGCAACGATTCTAATGCTGAAGAAAAACTGTAACTATTCTTAAGAAAAAGCCAACAGGTTAACGAAATTAAATTTTTATGAAGATCTAGGATATTTTTTCACACTAAAAAAACATGAAAACTACTAGAAACGCAATTTGGAAAAAATTACACAATTTGAGGCGATGTAATGGTTTGCTGCAGTATATATGTGTTCTATTGAGGGTATTCCAAATATCCGTTACGAATACTAATACGAGTCAATCAAAATAACATAATATTACATTCATAAATTATATTGGTTGCTACCCATTGTATAAAATTACAAAACCATTCATATAAACTGAAGGAGGCACTCCTCTCTTGTTCGTATCATATACGCTTCAGTTATATCCCGACTCTAGGCAGTCGTCGACGTGTGAACTTTCATTTGCTTCCTGTGGCAGTAAACTGAAGTTAACATTTATAAATCAGCTAATATTTGCACACCAGCAAGCCGTTGTTGATTGCCAAATCTAAATTAATTGCTTAGATGTAATATAGACAATACGCATCAGGGCAGGAATTATGATCTTTTATCTTCTAATCTTCTAATATTGTTTCGTTTCAAGTATAATTTAAGATCCATCGAACATTTACATCGTCTTGAAATATAACATTAACTTGCAATGTGTCGTAATAGGTTACGGTCAAAATTTAATTTGATTAGTGTAATTTTTCATGCAACAGATTATTCCATTTATGTACATTTTTCGGAACGCCTCTATTTTTCTGTTAAAGCCGTAATATTTCAATTAACAATTCCTGAGTTCATTATCTTATCCTTATTTTCAAACATTTAGAAATATTCGATCATTCAAAATCAAATATAGCCTCGAAACGTATTGATAATTATATTGACGATTAGAGCTTTTAAAAAATTGCATGAAAGTAATTTAAAAAACAGACGTTAATTTATGTCTAAAGGACCGCTCAGACTTATATATATTTATTAAATGTGCATGTAATTTTCATTATTTTTATGAGTGTACTTGTCTATGGAACAATGAATGCACCACCCAATTAAGGACCATTGTCTCGGAAATCTGGAATACTGAAGATTCAAACCCAACAAACATCGGTGTCGAATAACTGCTTGTTCAAACAAATTTGGAGAAGTTGTTCAGCTTTTTCTTCTAGAAAGCTGAATAACTTCTCCAAATTTGTTTGAACAAGCGGTTATTCGACACCGATGTTTGTTGGGAAACCACCTTTTTAGAGAAACACAGCGCTAGTACCAATGCACTTCAAATAGATCATTTTTGCAATTGAAAAACCATGCAAATAACAATATCCTACACACTACCAAAATGTCATGTAAATTTCTGTCCCCTGAGACCGACACATGCAAGCGTCCTTTTGCACATAAGAATGAGTTGAAAGAGATGAGCAAATGAATTCAATCAAACACATCTTTTGTCGAATTGCGTATGTGTCAGTTTCAGGGGACATAATTTCACACGAAATCTTTCTTTACGTTTCCGATTTAAAAGAAAGGGGAAAATAAATAAGGGGAAAAAATAGGGGGGAAGGGGTTGGAAAAAGTGACAATCCTTGCAAAAAAAATTTGATGGTCTATTCAAAAACCGTTTCAACGAGGGGGGGGGCTGGTTATAAAAAGTCACTTTTAGCGTGACATAATTAATGGACGTTCCCCAACGTTATCCACGTTGAGCATCGAAAATAAAATTGAAATTTATACAATGCGTCTCTAAATTTTGCATTTATTTAAATTTCCCGAATTATCGGCATCAAAGCAAAGAAACTCGATTTGAAAAAAAAAATCTCAATTCAAAAAAATCTTTAAGCAAACAAACAGCCCACTTCTCCAGCTCAAGCTTCGATCGCTCCGGAAAATTCGTTTGCTGCCAATCTTCGACTAAGATTGTATAGTATCTGAAAACCAAACATTGCCCTTCTTCCCGGTAAACGTCCACGCAGCTCGAAAACGAGAAATGGCTCGGTACAATCCAAATAGTGGAAAAGCACCACCAAATTTCTGAAACATAAGAGCATAATCAAAAATCCAATTTTTCCCCAGTCCATTCCCCAGAGGTGTCTTGTGTTTTCGCAAAGGAACCATAGGGGGGGGGGGGGGGGCATGCGTTCGGTTCGGTTGGTTTGGATCGGGGATGGGAGGGAGCAGAAAATTCAAAGCAAAAGAGACGCGTGCCAAACGTCATTACTGGGCTCCTATGATGATGCAGGCAGGGTACCGGGAGAGACGACGAAAACGACGACGACGACGACGACACGATCTGCTTCTCGACGGCCCGAGAAGATCGTTGCCACAAGCAGAGGGGCGCGGTTCCACTCCGCCGCCGTCGTATGTAGTAGTATCGATCGAGTCGTTGCTGCCTGCGTAGGTGGTTTGTTCACGAGCTATAGAGAAGGAACGAGAGCGCGAGAAGTTCGACTATTCTGATGCGAGAGGTGAGCGAATTGGTCGGAGCGTGCGAGCGGAACTTTGCTGGTGTGTGCTTTTCGTTCGGGTGGTGGGGATACGAGTTCATTCATTCAGTGCAACCCATTGGTAGCCTCCCATTGGCGTGCGGAGAAGAAGTGGAGAAATGCTCGTCATTGATTGGTCGGTTGGTGTTGTTTGTCGATACGGTGGGACCGCTGGGTGTGGGGTGGGGTTTTAATAGCGGAAGAGCGGGCGGGCGTGTGTGCGATGAACGCACTCATACGGATGAAATGTGTGACGACGGTGCTCGAGTGTGGCAGCGAGAGAGTTGGAGCACAGTGCTCCACTCGCGCTCGCTCGATTTGCCCTTAATGGGAAAGCGTCGTCCCCATGCTGAGATCGTCGGAACTCTTGCTTCCATTTCATTCATAAAACTGAATGTAGCATCGCGGCGCGTTTCAGTAGTATTCGGTTATTCTTGACGTTCACATGCCACTTCGCCTCCGTGAGCGACGGTGTTTTTACTGAGTGAGAGAAAGGGAAATCTCTAGGAAAATTGCCTCCCTTAGTGAAAAGAAGAACAGAAAAAGTGGAAAACAGTTTTTCACAGTTGCAGCGGAAGCTAGTTCGTACAACTTTCGGGAAAAAAAGAAAGAAATAAAACGGTGCAAAGCGGAAGTAAAATAAGTTATAATAACAATTCAGTTGAGTGAATGAAAGAAGCTAAAAAGTGGGCGGTGTTACTCAACAGTAACCACACACAGGTAGCAGTGTGGGACAAACTGCAGAAAGCGAATCTGCAAAATAAAAAAAAAGTGCAAAAATCATTGACAAAGCAAAGTGTGTGATGAATAGAGAGTGGCAAAAAGTGTCAGCAAAATAAAAATTGACATCACAACAACGCAACAGTAGGCGAGTAGGCGTTCGAGAAAACGACCATCGCAAAAGCAGCTTTTGGCAGTGAAGTGCAGTGCAAACGAAAGAAGGTTGTGAAATTTACCAATAACGATTAACCCCCACGGGTCAGCACCCGCAAAAGGAAACGATTTGCAAATCTGTGATGCAACCAGTACATTTCGGGGCGTGTTAGTGATTTACAGCATAAACATTTTTGAGAAAGGTCAAACGCACATCTCCGGTACCGAATAGGGCCGCTCCGGATTTTCTACCCGTCAAAAAGTCTCCAGGTAATAGAAAGATCCAGATCACCGGTGACCTTTAATCTTTACAGTGGCCATTCTGCTTGAATGTAATTTTTTTGCGAATGAAGTATTATTGATTTTAGAACCGGGTGAACGGCGCGGCGCCCACCCACGCAGGCCAGACCCTCAGCCGACGCTGCTGGTGGCAGTCGTAGGTGTTGGCAGTGGTCGGCTGGAAGTCAAGTCCATGGCAACGCGCCGTTTTTATGAATGAAAATTTAACTGATGAATGAAAAATCCCGAACGACACTGACTGCCGACGGCAGCACGAACTCGGTTCTCCGCATCCTCCTCAGCAGCGTCACCCGGGTTTCCAAGGTCACTGTTCTGCGCAATCAGTGCTCGGGCACATAAGGATACATCATATACATCGAATATTATCACGGCCCTGGGTGTATGAGTGCGCGCACGCGATAAGAGCTTCTATCGATTTTTCCTCATGGCAAAATCCTCTCTTCGGTGGGAAGCTAGTCAAATCTTGGAGCGAAGCCAGGAAAACCAATCGATAGCAAGTGGTTTCATTCATAAAACTTCAGCTTTTCTTCTTTTTCCACGAACCCACCGCTGACGTCACTAGCGAGGTTTTCCCATCCCTCCGTCATACCCGTGGCATAATCACACACCGACGACGGCAATGAAATGTAATTCAACCGCAAAATGTGTTAGCTTTCGCGTGAGCCGGATTGCCGCAAAAATAGAACAACAACCGCCCGGCACGCAACTGTACCTCCGTTTTGTAGCGAGTTCTATGTTTATGCGAAAATTACCCCTAAAAATAGCTTCCAAACAAACAGAAAAGCGACATCGCGTCATCCGACTGCTGGTCACTGCCAGTCACATGATGGTCGCATTTTCCGAATGATAGAAGACACTGTCGTCCTAAACTTATCGTTTGGATGTGTTAAATCGATCCATTTTTGCAAGTGGTTTATGATCACCTTCATAAATAACACCTCAACAGAAACAACCATCGTAGCAAGTGTTCCTTAAAGATGTAAACTGTGCGAGTTTTCTTCCAAAATAAACAATCCAACGACGGCCCCAAGTGAAACCGAACGCGGAGTGTTAATATATTTATTTTTACAACATGACGCTCCCCATCTCTGCCTCCCATTTCGAACGGTTTTGGGATCATCCAGCAGTGCGCGGTAATAATGTGTTATTCTAATCAAAGTCATTCGGTTTTACGAGCTCGGCAACAAGTGGTCTGCCGCTTTGGGAAATTGGCCCGGATGATCTCTTTAGCAGATCGCTCGCCGGAGCTAATTAGCGCGATGAGATTTTCGACGATGTGTCACCTTAAATTATGGAATCTAGCAGCGTGTTGCCCAATTTCGGATAATGAGGATTCGACTTTCAGTATGCCAGACCTTAGAATGCGAAAGCGGTCTTTGAAGGATGAGCTTTGTTCTGCGATCGCAGTGAGATCCAGAGAAAGGCCGCAACCATAAGTGCTAATGAAGGCGCTAATGATCATTAACAATAGCTCCAGAGATGCTAATAGGTGTTTGGATAGTTCCCATAACTTACTTCGTTCGGTTTTCAAATATTTGCTTAACTAATTGAGGCTAGTGCCGCGGCTGACGAGAGCATCGTAGTTCTCAATTTGCTACCGTGACTTCAATTAGCTGCGCTCGTCTGCTGCGGTGGTGCCTCCTCTATTGTCAAGAGGGTACCCTCTTTGTACACATGTCACAATAGCTCCGAAATCACACACTCGCTGACAGCCCGAGAGCTCTGTGTTCCAAAGAAAACCCTCCAGGTGACAGTGACATTCCTTCTCACTCAAGATCCCTATCGGGGGCTCCGAATCAAACTCTACGTCGCTCTTCATCAGTCGTCCATACACCGGGTTGACGACAACGTGACGGTATGAAAAGACACAAGAGCGACGACCAACTGTCAATTACGTTCCTAAATCTTATCTTAATCTGATGGCAACATTCTCATATGTAACCTTGCTCGTAGATTACGAAGGTCTGCGTTGGTTCTTTTTTTTTCATTGGCGTGCGGTGATATTCCCACCTCTCGGCTTGTTGTTCTTCCCGAAATCTCTCAGAAGACAGCTAACACAATCCGAGCCGTTTGTCCGCCTGCTTAAGGCGGCTTCAAAACGTCACACCCCAAGAGGAGAGCACACGTAAACTCACTTCTGATGATTTCATTTGGCGCGGAGAGATACAGAACTCCACCAGAATGACATATCGAGAATTATTGTTAAGGGACAACTGGACAGCACACTCACACATGTTGCACACGGAATAAAATCTATAAATTTAATACGTTTATTTTGACACTTTTATTCTTGTGGCAGAGTGGCCTCAAACACCGTCGTCGCTTCTCTTTTTTCACGCTCTTTTCTGGTTCCTCCCCATCCTTCTTCCCCACAGCCTTGCTCTTCTATACCGATATTTTATTTTTATTATATAAACATTTTTTTTATCTTCTATAAATTTTATTGTTGATCACTTTCCGCGCCTTCCCGAGCGGACCCGACCCAGCAGTGTCAAGGGACAACAAGGGAAGGGAAATCTGAATATCTTAACGGCTTTGCTGCTCCGGGGCCTGACAGAAACATATGAGTGCGTGCGTCGACGGCGACGTCCCGTTCGTTCCAGAGCGGTCGCCTCCTTCAGCGAAGAAAGATTAGATCGGAATCTGGTTAATCGATCGGCCGACCCCGTGTTCTCGCGAGCTACGAGATAATGACGATGGCAGTTCCGCTCTCCCCATGCTGCTGCGTGTTCTCGTGCTGTTTGATGGTGGAAGGAGGTCACTTGCGGATATCGATTCGATTCAAGGATGGAAATTGGTGAAATTGGGTTGATGGTCCTTTGGAAATGCGGGAATTAATCTGACAATGGGACGCCAAGTATGGTCATGTGAGAACCAAACAGACCTAAGGAATTCTAAAATCACCACAGAAAAGCCTACTTCTCAAGAAACATTGCCTAAACCATCCAGTTTTATTAAGTTTTATTAAAGTTTTATGAAAGCCACTAGAAATCAATTTCGTTTTATTATGGCCACAGAGAGGTGCCAAAAGGTTTCATATTTTAGTCAGGTTTATGAGAACCTAAACAGCTTGTTTACAACGATCTTAAAACCTTGTTTTCTCAAATTCCTCTTAAAGGTTTTATTTCGACTTTATAAACTCATAAAGTGCTGTTTTGAAATGCCGTTTTAGGACTCATTCATAGTATCTAATTATGTTCAGTTGTTAAAGCATTTTAAAACCATTTGGTCTCCAGTAAATGCATCAAACGGAAAATTGGTTTTTTAGCAGTCATTGCCAAAATAGATTGACTTTCTGGCAAAACTATGATTTTTCCAATCGCCATATTGAAATTTAAGAAATTATTGAAATTTGAAAATATAAATGCACCAAATTTAAAATGTAATGCAAATGAACTCTACATCGGAGATCAATTTTGGCATTCTTTTAGATAACCTTATTGAATTCCATAAATTTTAAGAAAATTCATGATTATTTCATTCAATATATTTGCTTTAATTTTGTTTTTGTTGTAGTAAATTCGCATAATTTCCAAGGCGTATTAATTTTCTGCTCTTATCGTGTCCATCTTCACCATACATATTATTCCGCATATGATTTAGAGCATGATACGCTGTAAGAAAAACTCATTTTTTAGGAGATTTTGCTATCAAACAAATTTTCCCGCAACACTAGAACTTGTTTCTTAGATATTATTTATTGCTATAATACATGAATCAGAAGAGTAGAGAATCGAACAAAGCAGAACAACAAAAACCAACCACGATAGCACCGTGAAGTTTAACAGCTGTGGCCATTTGGCCTTGACTAAAATACATACTGGCACTAATTAATGAAAATTTAGAAAATTGCCACTAAATTATTAAACACAGTGCCAACGAAAAAATAACAATTCGCACTAGAAAAACATAAAATAGCAATAAAAAATTGATAATTCACTTTCAATAATTCAAAAGTGGCCGGTAAAACTTTCAAAAAAAGCAATGGCAATTAGAATAAACGCAATAATAAACTGATAGTTTTCCGTCATAATAATAAGTTTTAGCGCTATACATGTGACAAAAGTCTTTAAATTTTTCAAAGCTTTCCAATCAAAACCAAACAAATTATTTTAATTTTTATTTTTTTATTTTGGATTTTTTATTGCGATTTGTTTGGTTTCAATTGGAAGATTTGAAAGATTTGAAGACTTTTGTCACATGTATAGCGCTAGAACTTATTATTATGACGGAAAACTATCAGTTTATTATTGCGTTTATACTAATTGCCATTGCTTTTTTTGAAAGTTTTACCGGTCACTTTTGAATTATTGAAAATGAATTATCAATTTTTTATTGCTTTTTTATATTTTTCTAGTGCGAATTGTTATTTTTCGTTGGCACAGTGTTTAATAATGTAGTGGCGATTATTGATGTTTTATTACTCTGCCATTTGGCCTTAAGCTGGTTTTCATGGCAGCCAATAGGTTTTATGAAGGTTCTCATATGGTCATAACATCTTTCACTAGAGCATTTTCAAAATCTTTATGGTCTTATAAAGGTTTTATTAACTTGTTTTGACCGTCGATAGAGTGGGCCATTTTGTACAAATTTCAGCTTAAAAGAAGCATAGAGGAGGTTTTGGTGTCCAAAACAGTTATGAATGTAGTTTTATCAACAAAGCCGGGAAGAGGGCAATATGGCTGGAATACAACTAAAATTGTTACTTGGGTATTACCATAGAAATGATGAAACCACCGAAAATATGGCAACGGTATTGTAATAGTATAACGAATGGCACAAAAGCTTTCAAACGGATCAAAAGTCGCACTTTTAAAAATAATGAAAATTATATTAGCTGTAACTGACAAAATATTTAAATTTCGTGTCTTTTTAAACAGCAAATGAATGAGATTATGTTCGTATGAATGCGAATTCAAAAATAATGGTTTTCACTTAAAATTAAACACATTATGCCGAGTAATGAATTGTGATGCAATATCACATCAAGAGCTGAACAATTACATCAATTATACAAATAATGCCTTCTGCTGCCAATATTAAATTTGACGATAAAAGCAGTCTTTAGTGGAATGGTATTATTTTAAAAAGATCTTCTCAAAAATTACTCATGTATTACAGGGTTCTTTCCTTAAAAGTTCTAAAGATACAATTTAAAACAAATAATCAACTATGCAGTACAATAGCAATTGTTCTCTCTTTCTAATCAAATAAATGAGATTTCCAAACTCTAGGATCGTGAAAATATAATTGAAATAAAAATTTAAAATAAATGTTGTTACTGAAATTTACGTCACGGCATGCAAATTTAAGTGTTCAGTTTTTGGTACACGTAAATTTGAAAGTAGACGTAAATTTAAGTCTTATAGCTTGTCTACGTTAAATCTCGGACACTACGATTATGTCAGTACAAAAAAACATCTAAACATCATTGAACGAAACCGATTGTTTATTTCGGAATTATTTGATATAATAATGTGTTAATTGTTAATTAAGATGTGAATCATTCTTTTTGTGAAATTCTCGAACTTTCTGTGGTATACCCGGCATTTCGCACAGCATCCTCAGATACGCTAGCGGTGGCAGTTCTCCAACTTCTCTTTAAATTGTCGATCTCATTTGCTTTCTTCTTCTTTTCAAAGAGTTTCCGCTTAACCAGAGCCCAGTACTTCTCTATTGGGCGAAGTTCTGGACATTTTGGTGGATTGGCTGTTTTTGGCACGTATTTGACCTCTTGTACCTTATACCATTCCAGGACGGATTTTGTATGGTTACAAGAGGCCAAATTAGGCCAAAACAGAGCTGGAGAGTCGTGGCTTCTGATAAATGGTAGCAACCGCTTTTGCAGACATTATTTCTCGTACACATCCCTGTTGATAGTTCCGATAGAGATGAAACTTTTGGACTTTGGACCACAACTACGTATGGGTAAGAATGTTGTACCACGAAATAAGGTGGAGAGTTTCAGCTGTCACGAATACGGATACGTAGAGGGCGAACAAAATATGGCTTATTTGCGAGGTTGCCACAATGGGAATAGTTCCATTTAACATCTATCCTTTTCTGTTTCTGTTCACCCGTCACACATTGATAATCGTACAAGCAGTACATTTCTTTTATTTCTATATTTTTCTTTTATTTTATGATGAATTGAAGTGATGGTTTAATTTTCCTAGTTTTCCAATCACTGAAATATTCTAATCTATAGACATAAAGATTGTTCGACGTATCGATTCAACTCCCCCTGCCCCCTTTTTTTACTTCTTTAGAGCCAAAACACAACTGCCCCTGTTTTATAAAGTCTAATACCCTACCAGGATCGCTTTGCCAAATTTCAAGGGGCTCTAGTAACCCCTTTCCAAATATTGAAGAATTAGATTTAATAATGCTCCACAACTGCAGAGAATATGATCTGCAGTTTCAGTTTTAAAATGTTAAAAACGACATTCTGTACAATTAATTCTGCCAATTTTATTAAGGTGATATCAACTCGGGCAGTGACCTGTCAACAGACCACTAATTACCCGAAGCTATTTTTTCCTAAGATTCATTATGGTCCGGGCTTTTACTGCTATTGGTCTAATAAATCTTTTGGCTTGTCTGCATGTATCCGTAGCATTCCAGTTTGATTGTACTATGGACATTTTCCAAATTTTTATTTCAGTCCTACAATATCAATGGAACCCAGCATAGAGTTACTTCGTTCCTACTGGCCAATTGTTTTAAAGAAAGTTCCACACTATCTTCGATTTACTCGTATGAGCTCTAAGCGCATTGAGAGCTGCTTTACTATCGGAAAAAATGCAGATCATTGCAAATCTGCATTTCCTCATTAAACAAATATTCACACATTCAATAATGGCATGAACTCTCGCTTGAAATACCGTTGGACTGTGTCCCATTGGTACAGCTTTCCTGATTCCTGGGCCATAAACCCCGGCTCCAGTATTTCTCCCATCATCGACCCATCCGTGTAAAATACAATGGAATGGACGCGAAATAGGCCCACCAGACTCCCATACATAGCGGCTTGATTTAACCACTTTGAAGGAAACGTCTTGGGTCCTCCCTTAGCTCTGTCGGTAAAGGCGCAGCTACAAAGCAACACCATGCTGGAGGTGGCTGGGTTCGATTCCCGCTCTGGTCTAGGAATTTTTCGTTAAGGAAAATTTCTCGACTCCCTGGGCATAGCGTATGATTGTACTTGCCACGCAATCATACTAATGCAAAAATGGTACTTGGCATCGAAAGCTTTCAATTAATAACTGTGGAAGTGCATTTAGAACACTAAGTTGAGAGCAAGCAATAAGCTAATTGTGAAAGCAATAAGCTTGAAATGCTAAAGGAAGAAGGAAACGTCTTAGTTTGTCTTCATTGTCATCCAATATTCTATTGTCTGAACATCTGAGTTTAGCTTGAAATTCTTAAGCATCTGTATAAGGCCTACCAGATCACCAGCTAAGATCTTGTTTAGCGTTTGAATTGCAGGGCACTTTTCGCTGCCTGCTGCTGCTCTGTAGAGCGAGAGATCGAGAACCTCATCACGGTTAGAGTTTATAAATGTTGGCGAATTCCCTTTCTTACATAAGTCAATATTGTTAGACGAAATGTAGTTCAGAAGTTTTTCGCCTCTTTTATTGATATCTGAGCTTCCCCACAATGTATGATGGGCATTTTCATCACACCCTATTATCAGTGTCTTCAGGAAAATAAGCCGAAGCAATACATAATTCTGTTTTTCCTTGAGTCATTGGTACCTTGATCGCAACAATATCTTTGTAATTGGGACAAAATTTGTCTTCCTATTTTCTAAAATTACTGTCTTAGGTCTGGACTCACTATCATCGTTCAAATGCTAAAAATTTTGTAAAGAGGAAACCAATACCCTACCATTAATTAGCCATTATTTAGGGTCTTGAATTAGACCCATATCGAGATTTTCTTTCTTAATCTTGATTTTCTGCCGTTTATTTACATGTGGTTGAAAACGGTCTTGAACAGATCATTTTTTTTAGAGTTTCCGCTGGGTTTTTTGGTCTGCGGTCCGTTATCACCATGGGCAGCGCCCATTGCCCTTGATGTTTTGAACCACTACTCCCGGCGAGACTACTAATTTTAAGGTCAAACTCCCTGCCCACCTTAATTGAGCTTAAATGTTGAGAGAAAACTAAGGACCTGATATCAAATAACATCCTGAGTGTTCTCCCAAAACTTGAACTTAATCGGTTGTGAACTCTAACTGCACTGGCCCTTCATAAGATCTATGGGAATTACTATGTGGATATCAAACTTATCGTTCTCAACCTCATTGCTCCTCGGTGTTATAGCATATGAAAATGTTTGCTATCTATGCTAACAAAACAAAAATCCAGACTATTTTCTATTCAAATCATGGGACACGGAACGGTGTTCACTACGACAGCGGCCGTCTCACTATTTTGAGGATGAAAATTTGCGATTCTGCACTAGATATGAGTTGAAAATTATATCGGTATATGTCTGCGCTCACAACAAGCTCTCCGATATATTTTTCAGCAACAATCATTCACTAAATATCGATAATTGCATATCTATACCCAAGCAACATGGATTATAAGTTTTATCATGGTTTTAATGCATTCTATAAGACTAAATCAAGGTCTACAGAGTCCTCATAAATCAAAATTTATTGCCTAAGAAACTTCGAAGTGGAATTGTAGAAATAGGCAAAGGCTAGCGAAAATCACCCAGCATCCAAAATTGTCCTTAACAATGATTGTAATATTCCATAAAAAAAAATTACCATTAGGTCATGAGAGAGCTATTAGTTTCCATCTATTTATGATGGAATTTGGTTCAAAATTTGGATTATAATGCCCGTCCGATCATTTGAATTGAGAGATATCTTAGTATAAAACAAACGTGAACAGGAGATAAACATCATAGAAAGTTTATCAATTAAACACTCATTTTCACTTTTTTTAAACTCAACTGAATATTATCAACACTAATATTTTATCAATATATCAGTTACGACAAAAAAAAAGCCTAAAATATATCTACTCTCACCGACTTGGAGTAATCAACCGAAAGCGCGATAGACATTTCTTCCCCTTTCTTCCTCTGTTGGAAGAACATGTAACCGACAATGACACGAATGACACTTCCGAAAATGGTAGCAAAAGAACCTGCAATTACGAGAGCTCACGCTCTCTATCTCCCTCTGCCTATTCCTCCCCCATCGCACGTCTCCGTCTAATGGAAATAAATAGCACACTATTTAAGGCTACCCTGCCTGTACCGTCTAGAATGGTGCATATAGTGCAATGTTTACAAATCGTCCAACTATGTTTGCGTACAACACACTGTGTAGCAACACGCCACGCCACGCCACAGTGACACAGTGACCATATCAGACGCGACGCGAACTGGGTTCACTTTCACGGCCTCTGCCGCCGCGGAATTGCTCTAAATTAGTCCCATGTCAAGTGTCAATTGTTTAATAACATTTAATTAACTAATTTTACGCGGCTAGGTTTGGATTGCTACGATCGCACGATTCTCACTCATTCCTCTTTCTCTCTCTCTCTCTCTTTCTATTCCACAGGTGGCGTTGCCCCTGGACCACCAGCAGCTGCCATGATCATGGAAGGGCTTGAAACCTTGGTTGCGCCACCGCATCACACATTCCTCCTGACCGAATCAGCGGCTGCGGCGCACTTTAACGTGCTCAGCTTCGACACCTGTGGCCTATTCAAGACAGCCGCCACGACGACATCGTTGGGCCTCAACAACAACAACTCGACGACACCGAATAACAATCATCATCACCTGTACCACCCATATCACCACCAGAGCCACACGGCGGCCACTCATCACTCGCAGACGGCCACTCATCACCACAATCACAGTCACCACCAAACGACGGCTCAAACATCCACCACCTCCAGCTCTACATCCACACCCTCCTCCTCCATCACCACCCAGACAACCTCCACCTCAACATCGTCCACCAATCCCAGCAATTCCCACCACCCGCACCTGAGCCTCCTGAGCACAACATCGGCCAGCGGTCATCACTCCTCGGACTCGAACCTGCACCAGTCATCTGAAGACCAATCCCAGTCCCAGGGTGACGCTCAAACCGGCGATCTCAACACACCCGTCACGACCTCCGGGGACATCCCGTCCTTCTTCGGTCCGTCGACCGTCGTCGAGCCACCACCTATCACAGGTAAGTCGCAACCCATTTCTCCACCTTCTTCCATTATCTTTATGCGTCCGATTAATGACAAAGTGCCACCCCCTATCAATTAACGGAGTCCACCTCCCTGCGAAAGATTAATCAACATTAGCCTGCTACCGCTTGTCTGCACCCTTGTGTGCGTGTGCTGTGCAGCCAATCCGGAGAACCATTGAGTGCTTGCCCGCGATAGAGGCGCTAATCCGACAATCACGCTCAGCGCGCGCTGCTACTTCAGACGACGACGCTTCTTCGCGGGTCTCAACCGCTTCGTGACTGATCCTCCGAGCGCGTGAACGCAAACACGCGGGAGCATTCCGAGATAATGCCAAAAGCTAATAAATAATAAATGCTCTCGGATGCTACTGCAGAATGGCAGTGCCCCTTTGGGGCATAAATCAGACCTCCGTTGCTCGGCACCAGCGGAATTGTCCTAAAAACCGGCGCCAACATTGTATACCGAGTGCCTAGCTTTTGACTAGATCCTTGCGTGCCAATAAATTTGCCAAATATGTTGAGCGCTACATTGCCCACTCGTCCGCTGCAAATATGACCGACTGGTTATTATTAAATATTACTGAAAACAAACCGAAAAAGAAAGTAGACGGGGCAAATAAATTTTCCCCTTCCCTTTTCCTCGATTACTCGACCACCGGTCGGTCGGTCGTTCGGTCGATCGGTCGGTAGGTCGGCCAGAGTTGGCAACTGAAAATTAGTCGTAGGAAAAGTGCGAGATTCCAGCCGCTAGTAGCCGCTTTAATGATGGTCGGAGGGCAATAAAATGGCACAAGAAAGCCATGTCAGATCAGAAAACTTGTTGCCGCTCGCCGCAAAGGGAGAATTTCAGTGCACGCAAATGACCGCAACGGCGCGCGGCGAGCGGGCGGTGGCAACTATTCCGCATGAGAGTTGACAATGTTCTAGCCAAGCCCGGTCGCTCGCGTATGCCAAAAACTGAAAACTGCACTAGCAACTAGCAACAGCCGCCGTTGCGCAAATTATTGCGCGGCCAGTTGGAGAGAGAGATGCGTTCTTTGAACCGGGACATTAGCACGCGCGCGAGGGTGGCAGATGGTTTGCGGCAAATTTGGGATTTGGGTTTGCAAGTTTAATCACTTTTAGCGGAATTCTGTGAAGATTGTCTGCAATGGAATTTTTGGCAACGGGACGAAAGGCTGGCTCCGACAAGGAATTCTATTAACTTGGATTTTATTTTCGATATGGAGTCCTTTCTGTATGTGCCTTTATTTTCTAAATGAGGGCATGCTTTTCAAGTAAGGAAAATGAGAGTGTAACGATAAGCGGTCAGATATCAATAATCAGTAATTCAGTCATTCCTTATTAGATTTTTGATACTCTTCCATTAATCAACTGAACCTCAAACTGATGTTTTCGAAACCAAACTTTAAAAAAATTACAGTTGCGTTAATCGATTATTCCAAATGATTGTCTCGAGAGTTTTTAGCACGTTTTTTGACTCATTTTCGTAAATTTATTTCTAGAGAACGGGAAAGCAGAAAAGGTTTTGGATTATAGCATGCTCTAAATCACACTCCAGGCTACACTCCCGTTCCATTCTACTCAGTGACTGAGTAGAATTGTATTCCTTTATCTTTTTCTCACACGGAAATGTTACTCAATTTTTGAGTAGATCCACTTTTTACTAAAATTGAGTTACATTTCCGTGTGAGAAAAGGAGAAAGGAATAGAATCCTATTCAGTCACTGAATAGAAAGGAACGGGAGTGTAGCGTTTTAAGCATCCTTGAAATTGCCCTTGCTGGGGTTCGATCCATTGTGGCACCAGAGATTGTCATTTTTCGCAAAACAGTCGCTTACTGCGAAATTTTAAGGTCCGTACACTAGCAATCAATTTTAGGTATAGCTCAAGCGAACGCGAAGGATACAAAACAGAAAAAGAAAAATGTCGTATTTTTGCCGACATTCTCAAACAGTTTATAAATAGCGTGTGACTGTATTTTATAGTGTTCGGATAAAATTTATAAAAAATAAAACTTTTTTCAATAAACTCTCGCAGAGAATAGACAATTTTTCCTCCAGTAGACTGATTTCGTGTTTACTATTTTTATGTGTGATTTTAACATCTCTTGCTGCCCAATTATATAGTTTGAATAAAACATGTTAATTCAATCGAGGAAATCCTAACCTAGCTTCTAAGTAAAATTTTAGGAAATTCAATTTTTTCATTTGACTCACACTTTGATAATGAACTGGATCTCAGAATTCTCACTGGCAAGTTCATTATGTATTTTCTTCATCTTCTTCTACTACTTATTTTGTGTGTTTTTGATTGTGTTTTTGTTGTCACTGTCAAACGGCTCCATCGCACATTCCTGTGGGGCAAACGGTGTTGCTCCCAAGATACCCCCGGCCCGTAAACCTGGTCCGGTCTCATAATCCGGTTCTATGTAACCTTCCATGTCCAAAAGCACTAGCTTAGCTGTAGCCCATTTAAGACACCCAAGCTTGCCGAATCCTACCATCCTTGGATTGTATCGGCTTCTCCCAAATTTCATGGACCCACGACTTTTGATTCTTGTCATCCACAACATAAACCAGATCACCTGCCGTCAATGGCTTAGCCTCACCAAACCACTTGGTACGTTGGTTGATCAACGGCACAAACTATTTCTTCGGGCAGTTGCTGTGACCAATGATATGCACTGAGAAGGGCCTCAGTTGAATGTGGTGGTGGTGGAGTCATGAGTGGTTTGTTCGGTGACACGGCAACAACTAGATCCTGCGCCTCCACAATCGACCTTTGGTGTTGTTTTACAAAAGCAACCATTTTAGGTAAACAGTTCTTCGTGAAGACTTCCGCATTGACCGCCATACCCCTACTCGTCTGTACGGGAAGTTTAGATATGCCAGCGGTCGAAATGGCCACCCACACCAATATCTTGGGCTCAAACTTGGGTTTTCTAACATATTTAACCTTACCGAGTGTAAATAGAAAAAAATAATGAACTTTAACAGGCGCGTAAAATTTCCCCTCGTTTAGTTCCAAGCAAAAGGAGGTGTAAACAACGAAATTGTTTGCAATCTTTCATGCGCCATACAACAATGTTTGTAATCTTTCATACAACAGACTAGATTCAGGCATTATCTGGCTTCAATTTACATGTATTATCCCATTAATTTCTGCAAAATCTAGCATTCCCTTTATGTGCATTAGATAACGCAGAAAATTCAATGTTGATTTCTATCATTGTAGTGTTCAACTCGTCGGTATAGAACCTCATGTTTCTGCGGTCAAATTGTTCGAGAACGTAAAGTACTTCTCTTCGTCCACAACTTTATTGCGATAGTGGAAAGTTTGAAGAAACGCTTCATTCATGCACGCTTAGAAAAAAGTACCCAACGGAACAGTTAAGTGTGGGAAGCCAACGTTACGAATATCCTGTTAACCTCCTTGGGTAAAAAATACCTACTTTTGGGTAGAATTTTAACCATAAGTTAGTAATTTGTACCCAAAGGTAGGTTAACATAATACCCAATGTTGATTTCGCATACTTAACTGCTACGTTGGGTACTCTTTTCTAAGCGTGTGCGTTAGTTTCAAGACTGTCAGGAATTTTAAAAGACGCGTAAAATTTCCTCTCGTTCACTTGTAAACCAAAGCAAGCGTAAACAACGAAATTGCTTGCAATCTTTCATGGAACTGACTAAATTGAGGCGTTATCTGGCTTGGATTTAGAAAAAATATCCCATGAACTTATATCAAATCTAGAATTGCATTTACTTGCATTAGATAACGCAGAAAATTAAGCATTTCTTTCAAACTGTGTAGCATTACTAAATTCGTGCATACAGCTGAAGCTTAAGCTGAGAAGGAAGATCAAATTGACCTTTGTGGTAAGATTGAGAAGATTTTAAGCAACTGTGGTCAGAAAGTTCGAGAAGAAAGTGTTACACGAAGCTGCTAACGAAATACCGGTGCTGCATCATTAATGACAAGATCAACATCAAAGCGGATTTTCTAAAGTTGCAGGGACAGGAATATTTTACGAGTTAGGACAAGTTTGCTATGGATACTTACTTTACCTTACCTTACCAATCAGACCAAGGCCGGTGTGGCTTCTGCTGTACACAGAAGTTGTCTCCATTGTATTCGGCCCATGGCTGCACAGCCTTGCTGTCTGCGAAGGGTCCGCAGATCGCCTTCTACTCTTCTTCTTGTGCCCGTATCATTTGAAATGGGTTGTCGTCCGACAATCTTACGACATGCCCAGCCCATCGTAGTCGACCGATTTTAGCGGCGTGTACGACGGGAAGTTCTCCCAGCAACTGATGCAATTTCCGTCTTCCATCTGTACTCAACACCTTCCGTTCAAAGACACCAAGGGCGCGTTGGTTCTCCACTAGCAACGTCCATGTTTCGTGACCGTAGAGGACCACCGGTCTAATCAATGTATTGTAGATATTTGCTATGCCTGACCGTTTCAAATGGAAGAAGCTGTCGAAATTCACTTCGAAGTACCTGATTTGGCAGGCGATATAAACTTGTGGCAAAAAAAGTGAACCATTCATGGCCAAAAGCACCATAAACGGTCAAATTTACAAACATGAAGAAGTGAAAAAACCAGACAAAAATGTACCGGAAACGACTGTTCTTCTTCTTCTTAGCGTTTCAAGCTTATTGCTTTCACAATTCGCTTATTGCTTGCTCTCAACTTAGGGTTCTAAATGCACTTCCACAGTTATTAATTGAAAGCTTTCGATGCCAGGTACCATTTTTGCATTAGTATGATTGTGCGGCTACAAAGCAACACCATGCTGGAGGTGGCTGGGTTCGATTCCCGGTCTGGTCTAGGAACTTTTTGTTAAGGAAAATTTCCCGACTCCCTGGGCATAGCGCTAGCTGTACACTTGTTTCAAATCAGTGAAGTTAACTTTAATGTTACCCAAATAAGTCATCATCAAGTAGTTGCAACCAATTATGACCGTTTTTTGTTGCTTGGGAGGTACCATACTTGATGCTTGATATACTTAAGCAAAATGGTACCTGGCATCGAAATCTCCCAATTAATAACTGTGGAAGTGCATTTAGAACACCAAGTTGAACGCAAGCAATAACCTAATTGTGAAAGCAATATACTTGAAACGCTAAGAAAGAAGAAGATAAATGTAAGCTGAAATACATACACATACTAAATTACCGTGAATTTGGATTCATTTCTGATAACTATAACCGATTAACCCATCAATCTAAAGTGTCCCAATAAATACCAACTCACCCTTTACGTGATTCTACCAGGGTCTGGATAGTAATGAAGAAAATGGGTATCGTTTTTGGCTCAGGAAGTTCCGCCCCATGCTTGGCCCCAGCTTAATGAATCACCACTTAAAACATAACTCACAACGAACAACCCCCAACTGTTCTGTCAAAATAACACAGCGAATCAAAACAAATACAAAGATTCTAGTACCGAAAAGCGCAAAGCTGTATTGCAAGGTGCAAGGTACAAAAAGAACTTGGGACCAAAGAGTTCTAAAGCAGTGTGGTAATTTTAAATCGCTAGCTTCCTATTGGTTGTTGGTTCTACCAAGGGTTGGATGGTCAAGAAGAAAACATATAATTTTTTTGGATCAGGAAGTACCAGCGCATTGGTCGCAAGCTGAAGGAATCACCCTTCAGAATATACATCTCGACGAATAGACCCTTCAAATATTCTGTCCAAATAACACAACGAATCAAAACAATGATTCGTTGTGTTATTTGGGAAAAGCGAAAGAATGGGATACTCTATGGTGTACTTGGGACCAAATGAGGTTCTCAAGCAGTAAGACCAACAATCAATAGGAAACTAGCGATTTAAAATTGGCTTTTCGGTACTAAAATCTTTGTTTCTTTTTTTATTCGCTGTGTTATTTTGACACGATATTTCGTTTGATTTAAGGGGTGATTCATTAAACTTGGGACGGGTATTTCCTAAGCCAAAACTATATCCATTTTCTTCTTGACTATCGCCGATGGTTAAACATTAACAGTTCGCACAACTCGATTAGACGGTCGTGCTTAGTTTTGACTATAAAAAGCTGAGTTCCATGACGTAAATGTGAGTTATTTGATGCTGCATTTATCAACAGAAAACAGTGCAATGCTCAAGAAAAGACGTATTCTATTTTGATAAAAGTGGTACTGAAATTCCAATTGTTTTTTAAAAACAATCGAAAACTGTACGACTAAATTACTTCTATTATCTCGGGAAGTACAGGGTTTATAGAACTATTAGCGGCAGGAGTTTTTCATTGAAATAAAAGTAATAAACGAACACAAATCGTGAACCGGTCATCTTTTGATTGTCTAAATCCAACAGCCACCAGCTATAAACGATCTGATTGAGACAAAATTAAAATTGTAAACGTTTTGTCACATAACATTTGAAAAGAGACTCACTTCATTGATTGATTCTCCTCATCGTCTTTATCTTAGGTTTATAAAGGCTAATTCATTCAGTTGGTGGGTCTGCTAACAATTTCGAGAAGACGTTTTTCGCTTGTTCATAGGAACAATCAATTCTATGAAAAATGTGTTTGCCGCCGCGTTATTCGCAGAAGAGAAAGTTGATGAAGATAATCCAACAACGAAGATAGACCCCTGCCAAATATTACGCAAAATTTGTTGGAGTTATAAAATGGAGATACACTCACTTTAATTTAGAAACACAATTAAATCTTAAAAGTAATGAAGTCATGTCTAAATGTACTCAAGAAACCATCCGAATTTTTATTCACTCACATTCGGACGTTCAACGCTGATTTCCCCCCAAACCGAATCCCCTCAGAATGCTGAGTATGACGAAGCAAACCTTGTCCGTTAGTTCGTTTGTCTGTATGGAGCATCCATACACACAAGCACACGCACCGACAAGGCACTCGCTTTGGCTTTTAATTTATGCTGATAGTGTAATTTATGTTTTCGATATTCCTGCTCCTCACCGTACACTTCCCTCTCCCAACCCAGCATCTTTTCCGCCGGCGGAACGAACGCGCACCGAAGTCAATGTTTTGATGATGTTGTCGATTTAAAACGAAACCTCCATAACTCCTCCCGATCAGCAGAATCGGATGGCTACATAGAATCGCCGCCCGGCAGAGCTCACACCGGAAATGGCCATCAACGCAACGCGTGCGAGCTCGCCGTTGCCGGGATTTGTCGGAGAAGAAATTTGGAGCTTAATCATCTGTCCCGAACTTTGATGGACAACAATCCGCCCTAGCAGGCACGCGAGGTGGTTGTCCATCAGCAAACGATGAAGGAGAGGAAGCAACAGACTGTCCGCGGAGGGTTGGTCGTTGGGAATTAGTGTCATAATTATGTCGGGTGAAGACTAATTTAAAAATCTGTCCATCACGGGGCTTGCTTCGGGGAGGGATCAGCGGCAGGCTTTTGGGCTCCGTGAGCGTTTGTTTTGAAAAGGCGATAATCATTGGTTTCGGGCGGGCAAAAGTGCGAGACTATTCTATTTAGCTGAGTCGTTCTGACTGGCGGTGACCTCCTCCTTCTTCCAATTATCGCGAGCGGTTGCGGTGGAATGTCCGCACTGCGGATTGTGACATTGCTTCGTTCTTCGGGTGCTCGGAAAACATCAGGTTTGAAAAATGGACCGAATAGGAAGGTGTGGGGATTCCAAGATGAGTTATGGTTATGAAACGAAAGTCTATTAATAGGTCCCCCTCCCCGTTCGGAGGAGCAAACGTGCCTTGCGCGGGATGAGTGCCTGGGAGTGCGTGTGTGACAGAGAATTATGTGCCAAAGCGGGACATCGTTCGCCCCCTCCCCGTTCCCCCCACGGAACTGGAGTGTGTCTAGAGAATTAATTCATAAATTATGCTGATGAACGAGGTAAGATTCGGACCGGGCCGCGTAAGTGTGTATATTTGGACCGGGCATGCCAGGGATCATTCTCTTCCGTCGTCGTACGGCTGCTGCGAAGGTGCGACAGCCAACTCTTCTTACGCTTTATCGCTGAGCGTTCTTTTGTAGCTCTTAAGAGTTTCTTCTTTCCCGGGGTGGTGTATTTTTAATATTTTGTTCCCTTTTTCTTGTTCTTGTTACTGATGGGTTCGCGTCGTTGTTGTTTCGAACGGCGCGCGAGCGTCGTTGATGGCTTTGTAGGGTGTGGAACGAAGTCTCGGCCTCGGTCTCTCGGGTGTGATACGGCAAACAGGTTTTACGGTGGGCTTTTGCCTGATTGTGTGTGGCGGCCGTTCGGGACGGAACGGGGTGGTAAAACGAACGGGGAAGAATCACTTATTGTGTCTGGGCTCCTCAACAGATCTCTATGAACTTGAAGGAGGAGGAAGATCATCACGACTCGGAACGCACCTCTTCCGCTGTTTTGAGTCGAAGAATGAAAAGTGCATTCGCATCATCATCGTCATCATCCACTCCCGGAACGGTGGTGATACCAGCCAGTGCTGACAACACAGGAACAGGCCGTTGCCTAGCATATATTGTCATTTGGAATGAAATTTTATTACGGCTGAAGATTGTTTGCAAAAGTAAGATTAGTATTCAAAAGATTCAGAATGCACTGAAATTTCGCTCACCACTGTACCAATTGGGATTCTAATTTATTCCACCTTTAATATGCTGTCACTTTAAGAACGTATTCAATCATATCCACCCGATGAGCGCAGTGGCAGCAACAATAGCAACACCAACAGCATCTTTGCAATAGGAGCTGATAGATAGCTGATGAGTCAGGTTTTGACATCGTGTCATATCAGGTAACTAACCCGGCGGCCACACCTGGGATGACGGAGTAAGTTCACGTCGATCCTCGGGAACCCGTTCCCAGCTTGGGAAAGGATTTTAGCCGCCGGGTGACTGCAGTCCGTCAGTGCAAGGAAGATAAATTTAAAAATAAATTATTACCTGTGTTGAATGATCAGCTGCTCAGATGACGACGACCAGAGACGGAAAGGGCTTGGCTTCTTTTAAACGATGATTGCAGTGTGTCTTTCTTGCGCGTAATAAAGTCATAAATATGACGCACTAGTAATTTAGAACATTTTTTAAGTGCGGTTCCGCTACGATTGCACTCAGCTGTTGGCTGCGTTCGGGTCGCTGTTGGTCTGGTGATGCTAAAACATAAATGGACAACGTCCGAGCGATAAGATACGAGCTGGAGGTCATTTTTTCGAGAGAAAAGTTCATGTTATGGATGATAAATTTTGGTGCACTTACGGTAGGTTTCTCTGAATCGAGTGAGTGTTTGAGGACTTCCCTTGGGTCGGAGAAAATAAATGGCAAATCGAAGGTCATCTAAGACATTGAAATGACTGTTGTTAATTGATAAACGGGGAAATTCATCATTTATTCATCATCATTTTATGATGGGATCTTTATCTGATTCCACTAGAATCATTGATTGAGAACAATCCGATTGCTCACGTTCCGAGACACACCCAGCTCGATGATAATCCTCCAAAATCAGGGTTTTTTTCATTCTGTAGTCTATAATTCCAAGCTTTTGAACCCAGCCCAGAAAGTAAAGGTCCGACAACTAATATCAGATAAATGAATCAACTGAATTGGAGTTTTAAAAATGATCCTTTTTCGGTTCAAGTAGGTTCCTGTTGCCAAAATTATCTACTGTTTTAATATGTAGAAGAAAATGTACGCTCATCACCATGAGGCCCCAAGAGTGGACAGTAATGTTTGCTAGAATGAAAGATATGAAGAGAAAGTGTTGACAGTTCTGTCAGTTTTCGGCAGGTTGTGAAAATTGAATAGAAGTATTGAAAATTGAGCGAAAGGCTTGTATATAGCAGTACTCGAACCAAGCACGGATTCCTCTACCTTACATCCTCAATGCGGGGTAGATCAAGGCACGAACGAATCCGCCACCTTGACAGGCCAGCCCTGCCGTAATCTGATGGAACTATCAACACTTTCTCTTCATATCTTTCATTCTAGCAAACATTACTGTCCACTCTTGGGGCGATGAGCGAACATTACCTCCTACATCACAATTGATACTCCACGTATGGAAAATACAAACATAACAATTATAGTATGTACTGTTTTAAGGCCATAAGTATTTACAGGGTGAGTGTAAATTCTTGTCAGTGCAAAATATGGTCATAAAATTGAGAAACTTATATGAATTTTCATTTTCAATGTATTTCCTGTTTGGTACACCTATAACATTTGTCTTAATATAGTTCAGTTCAAATCTTTCTCTTTTTGCCTTAATTGCCAGCTGCATAGGTTGTTGGAAAGCGTCACAGCACGATACTCCGAGGCATATCCTTCCATATTTTCACCAAACGTTTCTGAGAAATTGTAATATGTAATATTACTTTATGTTCAATGGAACCTTCAAAGTTTTGGAGAAACATCCCCGAACATCACCCTTGAATCATTCTTGAGCCTTTGAACAGCTAGTTTATCACGAGGAATATCAGAAGGATGTGCTGCATACACCCGATCATGCTGGTAGTGGTGATCCTGTAGCAGGAACAGTTTTTCGTCCCAAAACAGAATATCTCAATCACCGTGCTGCTTGAACAGCTTCCGACATCTTTCGACTCTTGGAATCTTGTGCTTTTCAGTCAAGCCACGTACCCGTTGTTTTTTGTACGGATTTAGTTCAAGGCCGTCTTTCAAGATACTCCTGATCGTTAACTGCGACATTTGCAGTTCTTTGGTCACCTTTCGGCCAGCCTTACCAGGTTTCCACCAAATTCGCTCTCTCACTCTTTTGATGGCTTCCGGACACCAGCAGAGTGCATTAAGGGCCAGGTCTGGGAGGTATTTTTCAAGAACCGATTTCTTCGTAGCGTTTGACATGAATTTTTCGTTTATTCCGAGTGGTTTCAACTTCTTTAAAATAATCCACGGTCTTCAATGCTTCAAGAACAGACTTATCACGAGCTGCCTTTTCGATTTTCAACTTGCAATCTGTGTTGACATTAAAATACACTCTAAAAAATGTGCAAACATGTCTGTGATTAATCCATTAAAAGTTACACATGTTTTAAAAAAACACGGACAGGAATTACTACTCACCCTAAATTTCCCTTAAAGCTTATTAAAAAACCCTACAAAATAATACTCTTAGATTTCTTGCACATTATTTCCTCTAAAAAAAGCTGCCCATTTTGTGCAGTCAAATTTTAAATGAAACAGACTCTAGAAGAATCAGCGCGGCTAAAATCGCAGATAGAAGAATGGGCAAATGGGATTTGAGTTTAAGTGCAGATTCACACAACAGATTCCTGTAGAATTTTTGGTAAAAGTTGGTTGTCTTGCTTGCTCGAACGTATAGAGTCGCAGACGATGTTCTTATGCAGAAGATACATCCCATTTTTCAAAGCGCTGCTTATGATTGGTATCTATGTTATCCGGATGAGATGCACAGTAAACTCGAACAAGGATCCAGGCCAATACATTTATGAGAGGAAACAAAACGAAACACTCCATTGGAGCAACAACGAATTTTTGAAGTGATTTGGGATTACATTCACCCACATTATCGTTCAAAGTTATCCTGTAAAACGGTCAGTAACTTGCGGAATATGGCCTGTGCAATGAGATTAGTCTTCAAAAAGTCTTTTTAATGCAGCAGTGAATATATCTTATACTGTAGGACACAAACCAAGAACAAACCACTAAGCCAAACAACTCACAAATACTTGCTCATCAGCCAAAGTTGATATTTCTTTGTTTCAAATTTAACAAGTTTTGTTCTACGTTTACTAAAAGTGGACCGATTATTAGATAGTAGTTGAAGGCGCGTAACATGTTTTAGGGAACAATGAGAAGAAAAAAATGGGATTCTTTTCAACCAGATGAAAAATATCGAATAGTAAATATTGGTGAGACCATTCCAATTACAGAAATATACGTTTTCGCTCATTTAGATGAACGGCTTTATGAGCTCACCTCTTTGGATTAAAAAAAACATTCAGAAATATTAGTTTTCACTGTCGGTTGATCTATTTGTTTCGGGAACGGGTCAAAACACGAGAGGGCATCGCAATTGTTAGAAAAGCCAGTTCCTTCTTACGACATGGATGGAACTCAAGTCGTTTATTGGTATTGGAGAACATTGCGTACATTTTTTGGTTGTGATTTTACAGAATAGTAAGATTATTCATGACTAAGCGTTAATGTGAATTGTCGTATAAAAGTTCAAGCGTTTGTCCTGTTGGTTCATATAAGAAGGCTACTTTTAGGCGACCTACCATACGATTTTGTCCGTCCAATGCTCGAATAACGCTTTTTAATATTTACTTTTGATGGTATATCCCTTCATAATATAGTCGATGAATGTTCTACCATACACACCGCAAAATATCGAGGCCATAATCTTTTCAGCTGATTGATGTGCTTTTGGGCCCTTTGATTTCGGGAATGTTGCGATTTCGGAATGTTGCGATGGATCCATGTTTCATTCATGTTTAAACATAGCCAAACACTGCACAGAACGAACGTTGTTGTTTTTGGTTGACAGTGAGCGAACGCGGCATCCACCTGGAACAGAGGTTTTCTTGGACAATTACTTAAAGCCTGTTCACGTTAAATTTCGGACACTTCTCTTTCAGTATAGTTTTTGAATTATTTCACGGATCGCTGAAACGTTTCATTGAAATGCCAGCCAACAATCTCCTTAGATTTGTTAAAATGGAGTCGAATCAAGTGGAAGTGCGCAAACACATTTTGTACGAACGGCAGCGAAATCCGACGTTGTCGGTCGCGATCTTGCCAAGAAACTTAAACTACCAAAAAGTACATTATTTAGTGTTTGCAAATCGTATGACCAGCACGTGACTGTGGATAGGAAGATTGGAAGCGGAACAAACCGAACAGTATGCTCTCGCCAAATGGACAAGAAGGTGGTAGCCATTATTGAGAAAAATCCCAACCTTTCTGAGCGAAATGTGGCTCGCAAAGTTGGAAATTAAATTCATATGTGCAAAGAGTAAAGCAGAGGCATAGAATGAAGTCGTACAGAGTGAAGAAGGTGCCCAACTATGATGAAAAGTGAGATTTCACTGCAAAAAGTCGTGTATATATTAAAACACAAATTAAAATATTAAAACACAGAAATTTGTTTTGGATCCATTGTTTTGAAAATAACAACAGTAACGTCACACTTAGCACAAGCGCTCACAAACTAATGAACAAAATGTCATGAAATTTTGATAGCTGCCTTTTGAAGGTTGATACGAACTAAAAATTAGGTGCATTCAAAAACAAGTGCCATCTATATGTGAGTCTCGGGATTTTTTAGACCAACTGATAAAATATTGGTTACAATATGGTAACAGTGAGAACAATGTTTCTGCTGTGATGTTGCAGCAGTTTCTCTGATGTAAAGTAATTGATAAAACATATTTAGTCAATAAACAAATGTGTCATACTAAACTCACTAAGCAGTACAATATCTTCTAATTAATAATCAGTAATCAAATAATCAGAAAAATCATCCATCTTTAAGAAAATAATACACAAAAATAAATGAAAAAAATATCAACATGAAATTGTCCGTACAGGGAAAGTAATTCCTCAAAATGAAATCAAAATACCACGTTAATACTTGGAATGGCCTCATTTTGCTGTAATTACACTCTGCAGGCGTCTTTTCATCGAAAGAGCCAATTTTTGGGTTGTGGCGGGAGCGATCTTCTGGCACTCTTACACCTCCTAGAACTTAGAGTTCTAATTGCACTTCCACACTTTCCATTTTTGCATTAATATGGTTGTTAGTACAATCATACCCTATGCCCTGGGAGTCGAGAAATGTTCCTTAACGAAAAATTACTAGACCAGACCGGGAATCGAACCCAGCCAGCTCCAGCAGGATGTTGCTTTGTAGCTGCGCCTTTACTGACTGAGCTAAGGGAGTAGGAGTATGTGCCCGAATCTTCCATTCAAAATGATCCCACGAATTCTATATGGGGTTGAAGTCTGGTGACTGGGGAGGATATGGGAGCGTTGACTTAACGTTGTAGAGCAGCCATTCCTTTACGAATTTCGAGGAATGTTTTGGGTCATTATCTTGAACGAAATGGTTATTAGATTCGTGAACCAATTTTATCGCACTGTCCTTCGACTTACTCTTCAATGTGTCCAGGTATACAAATCGAACCATGACGGAGTCAGTAAACGTCAAGTTTCCGGTTTCGTTTGCACTGAAGGCACCACAAACCATAATATTTTCACCACCATGCTTTACTGTTGGCCTCAGATTGTTTAAATCCGATTCGGTGTTTGGTTTGCGCCGTAGACCCAAAAATATCAAACTTGCTCTCGTTCGTGAAAATAACGTTCTACCTTTGGTCATATTGCAGCCGCTTTTTCATAGTTTTTGCAGATATGAACGGCTTCTGCCGGCAACGCACCTCGGTAACCTTTATCATGGGAACAATCCGTACTGTTTACGGGTTAACTTTGATATTGGCATACTGCGACAGACTGCCAGCAAGTTTAGGAGCACTCAACATGGGACTTTGTTTGATTTCCCGCAGAAGTATGCGATGGTGCTGAGTTGTAAGTTTTGGTATACGGCATCTTCCGGGAGTCGTCTATAGAGATGGGGTTCTCTGGTAGTTCCGAAGCACATACGGCCATTTTTCTGACAATTAACGCTGGAATTGAAAAATTTAATAGAAAAATTCTAAAATATGTGAATTCTACCTTGTCTGCAGTTGTGAACAATTGAATATTATTCTATGTAATGCAACGCGTGCTGTTGCTTTGACAGATCGACGCACATTTGTTTACTCGACTTATTTGAAATATGGACGTGCGGACAATTTTTTAACATCATTTTTGAAACTTTTTTAAGTATAGAACAATTTTATCTAAACCAGATGTATTTATGGTTATTTGAATGACCAAGAAACAAAAAGAATACTTTTCTACAGCAAATGTAAAATATAAACGCTTCAAACTCAATGTTATTGTTTCATTCAATAATGCAAAATTTGAGTCAATTCTGTACGGCTAATTTATTGATACACTGTAGATAGATTGTTTACATCACACCCATTATAAGGCTCTCGAAACCACAATCTTCAAAAAACCAGTTGCTTAATTCCGGAGAACTTTGCGAAACGGGCGAATCTGCTTTTGTAAACAAACATTTGAATCTACGTTTTGAAGCGAATAGAAGCTCAATTTGAAAAATGTATACCACAGTTGGCTAGAAGAAGTTTTCTTTTACCCAATTGCGGTGTTAGTTCAAGAAACTGAGAAATCGTGAGAAATCGTCGATTTAAATGTTTGTTTACAAAAACAGATTCGCCCATTTCGCAAACTTCTCCGGAATTGTTCTAAGAGTGCTCAAAACAGGAGGCAACGGAGAAAAAGAAAACATGCAAACGCAAACTGTCAAAAGCACGCGAACGCACACGCAGCGTACCCTTTTGACTTGAAGTTTCTGGATGACGTAACTTGCACATCGCAAAATGACGATTGGAACCTTACCCTTGAAACGACATTCGCAGCATTTTGAACCCAATAGAAATCGGGAGTACATGAGCTCTCAATCCTCGAAACTTCCTATCACCTTCATCGTTGTTTTTCAAAATAAATCGTTTGTTTGCACCGCTTCACTTTGACCTACTCTGCCCCTCATTATCCAACAACAGCGCGTAATATTATGAATAACAAAACACACACTCAACATCCTCACCATCATAATCACGGTCATCATTTCACAGTCCAAATACTCGATAGTGGATCAAAACTACTACCGCAAAACCAAACCAGACAGCGGGTCCTGATCTTCACGACAACGATGATGGCACAGCTCGTGAAACCTAATTAGAACCCTCCGGTTTTAAT